>ONZH01022854.1:0-77795 GCA_900303285.1 Rhinella marina | reverse complement strand
AGAACGCACAGTACAGGTGCCAAATAAAAGGCCTTTTTTTAAATATTTCTAGGTACACAGCCGTGTACTAACAGGTCAGACGGTGTGTATTAACACCACGTATATAAAAGATTTTTGCAAGCACGCAGAACGCACAGTACAGGTGCCAAATAAAAGGCCTTTTTTTTTTATATTTCTAGGTACACAGCCGTGTACTAACAGGTCAGACGGTGTGTATTAACACCACGTATATAAAAGATTTTTGCAAGCACGCAGAACGCACAGTACAGGTGCCAAATAAAAGGCCTTTTTTTTTTATATTTCTAGGTACACAGCCGTGTACTAACAGGTCAGACGGTGTGTATTAACACCACGTATATAAAAGATTTTTGCAAGCACGCAGAACGCACAGTACAGGTGCCAAATAAAAGGCCCTTTTTTTTATATTTCTAGGTACACAGCCGTGTACTAACAGGTCAGACGGTGTGTATTAACACCACGTATATAAAAGATTTTTGCAAGCACGCAGAACGCACAGTACAGGTGCCAAATAAAAGGCCTTTTTTTTATATTTCTAGGTACACAGCCGTGTACTAACAGGTCAGACGGTGTGTATTAACACCACGTATATAAAAAGATTTTTGCAAGGCACGCAGAACGCACAGTACAGGTGCCAAATAAAAGGCCTTTTTTTTATATTTCTAGGTACACAGCCGTGTACTAACAGGTCAGACGGTGTGTATTAACACCACGTATATAAAAGATTTTTGCAAGCACGCAGAACGCACAGTACAGGTGCCAAATAAAAGGCCTTTTTTTTATATTTCTAGGTACACAGCCGTGTACTAACAGGTCAGACGGTGTGTATTAACACCACGTATATAAAAGATTTTTGCAAGCACGCAGAACGCACAGTACAGGTGCCAAATAAAAGGCCTTTTTTTTATATTTCTAGGTACACAGCCGTGTACTAACAGGTCAGACGGTGTGTATTAACACCACGTATATAAAAGATTTTGCAAGCACGCAGAACGCACAGTACAGGTGCCAAATAAAAGGCCTTTTTTTTTATATTTCTAGGTACACAGCCGTGTACTAACAGGTCAGACGGTGTGTATTAACACCACGATATAAAAGATTTTTGCAAGCACGCAGAACGCACAGTACAGGTGCCAAATAAAATGCCTTTTTTTTATATTTTCTAGTACACAGCCGTGTACTAACAGGTCAGACGGTGTGTATTAACACCACGTATTAAAAGATTTTTGCAAGCACGCAGAACGCACAATACAGGTGCCAATAAAATGCCTTTTTTTTATATTTCTAGGTACACAGCCGTGTACTAACAGGTCAGACGGTGTGTATTAACACCACGTATATAAAAGATTTTTGCAAGCACGCAGAACGCACAATACAGGTGCCAAATAAAATGCCTTTTTTTTTATATTTCTAGGTACACAGCCGTGTACTAACAGGTCAGACGGTGTGTATTAACACCACGTATATAAAAGATTTTTGCAAGCACGCAGAACGCACAATACAGGTGCCAAATAAAATGCTTTTTTTTTTAATATTTCTAGGTACACAGCCGTGTACTAACAGGTCAGACGGTGTGTATTAACACCACGTATATAAAAGATTTTTGCAAGCACGCAGAACGCACAGTACAGGTGCCAAATAAAATGGCCTTTTTTTTATATTTCTAGGTACACAGCCGTGTACTAACAGGTCAGATGGTGTGTATTAACACCACGTATATAAAAGATTTTTGCAAGCACGCAGAACGCACAATACAGGTGCCAAATAAAATGCCTTTTTTTTATATTTCTAGGTACACAGCCGATGTACTAACAGGTCAGACGGTGTGTATTAACACCACGTATATAAAAGATTTTTGCAAGCACGCAGAACGCACAGTACAGGTGCCAAATAAAATGCCTTTTTTTTAATATTTCTAGGTACACAGCCGTGTACTAACAGGTCAGACGGTGTGTATTAACACCACGTATATAAAAGATTTTTGCAAGCACGCAGAACGCACAGTACAGGTGCCAAATAAAATGCCTTTTTTTAATATTTCTAGGTACACAGCCGTGTACTAACAGGTCAGACGGTGTGTGTATTAACACCACGTATATAAAAGATTTTTGCAAGCACGCAGAACGCACAGTACAGGTGCCAAATAAAATGCCTTTTTTTTTATATTTCTAGGTACACAGCCGTGTACTAACAGGTCAGACGGTGTGTATTAACACCACGTATATAAAAGATTTTTGCTAAGCACGCAGAACGCACAATTACAGGTGCCAAATAAAATGCCTTTTTTTATATTTCTAGGTACACAGCCGTGTACTAACAGGTCAGACGGTGTGTATTAACAACCCACGTATATAAAAAATTTTTGCAAGCACGCAGAACGCACAGTACAGGTGCCAAATAAAATGGCCTTTTTTTTAATATTTCTAGGTACACAGCCGTGTACTAACAGGTCAGACGTGTGTATTAACACCACGTATATAAAAGATTTTGCAAGCACGCAGAACGCACAGTACAGGTGCCAAATAAAATGCCTTTTTTTTATATTTCTAGGTACACAGCCGTGTTACTAACAGGTCAGACGGTGTGTATTAACACCACGTATATAAAAGATTTTTTGCAAGCACGCAGAACGCACAGTACAGGTGCCAAATAAAATGCCTTTTTTTAAATATTTCTAGGTACACAGCCGTGTACTAACAGGTCAGACGGTGTGTATTAAACACCACGTATATAAAAGATTTTTGCAAGCACGCAGAACGCACAGTACAGGTGCCAAATAAAATGCCTTTTTTTTTAATATTCTAGGTACACAGCCGTGTACTAACAGGTCAGACGGTGTGTATTAAACACCACGTATATATAAGAGATTTTTGCAAGCACGCAGAACGCACAGTACAGGTGCCAAATAAATGCCTTTTTTTAAATATTTCTAGGTACACAGCCGTGTACTAACAGGTCAGACGGTGTGTATTAACACCACGTATATAAAATAATTTTGCAATCACGCAGAACGCACAGTACAGGTGCCAAATAAAATGCCTTTTTTTTAATATTTCTAGGTACACAGCCGTGTACTAACAGGTCAGACGGTGTGTATTAACACCACGTATATTTAAGAGTTTTGCAAGCACGCAGAACGCACAATACAGGTGCCAAATAAAATGCCTTTTTTTTATATTTCTAGGTACACAGCCGTGTACTAACAGGTCAGACGGTGGATATTTACACCTGGTATACAAAAAGGGTATTGCAGGCACACAGAACCCAGAACACTAGAGCCAAAGAAACTGGTATTTAAAAAAAAAAAATGTACACAGCCGTATTACTGCCAGAAGATCAGATGGTGCATATACACACTAGGTATATAACAGGGTTTTGCAGCCAAAAAGAACGCAGAACAGTAGTGCCAAATATAGTTTGGTATGTAGCAGAGCACCTAATACACCACTAATGCCTCTCTCTGTCCCTACTCCAGCAGCTATCCCTGAATACAGCAGCTGTTCTCTGCAGAGTGTATATGGTAGTAAAGCTATCACTGTACTGCACTATAGTAGCCCTGATAAGGCTTTTAATCACGCTCCTGCCTGTCCAACAGCTAAAACCTATCTCTCCCTTCTCCAGCCTCTGTCCCTGACTAAGTTCACGCAGCATATGCGAACGAGCAGGAAGAGCTGAGTTTTTATGATTCGAGGTCACGTGGTTTTTCCAGCCAATCCATGTAGACGCCGTTTTCGCGATGCCAGCGTGCTCCGCGGGCCTGTCATACCCCCCCTGCATGGTGATTGGTGGAAAAAGAGCGCCAGGGAAGGTGGGAGGGGAAACGAATTCTAAGTGCGCCATCGCTGTTATACTCGATCGAAATCGAGTATGCCGAATAGCGTAGTATTCGATCGAATACCAGCTCGATCGAACACTACTCACTCATCTCTAATTATAACCAATGGTACTGAGGTAGAATCCATATCAGACTTAATTTATAGATAAAGTAGTTGAAGAACCAGAGCAAAAGACCGCCTAGTAAGTCACATTTATGTTATAGACAAGCTGGATAGATAAATAGATACACAAACAGGGTTGCATGATACACCAATAGTTGTACTTGTTAGAAGACTATCCACTAGTTGATATATAAATGTGGTAATCCTCCTCTGGTATCATCAAGAGGTCAATTGTACTGTATGAATGTAGGAATGAGCCTTATTATCTCCATACATTGTACTGTTTGAATGTAGGAAGGAGCCTTCTTATCTCCATATAATGTCTGAGACACACAAAGGTATAGCAAAGAGTATGCAAGAGCCCTTATTCTACTAAAAAGTTCACCGAGGGATATAAATATTGACTGATTCCTACATCCTGGGAATATCTGTCCACATTTTCCCCAGTGGACTTAACCTTTAATACTCATGTTCCTCTGATCGGTTAACCTTTTGAAATTGGACCTGTTCAATATACCGTATTTTTCGCCCTATAAGACGCACCGGCCCATAAGACGCACCTAGGTTTTAGTGTAGGAAAATAAGAAAAAAATATTTTTCATCAGATCCTCTTATCAGACCCCCATATCAGCCCCCTGTGCCCCCATACCATCTCACTGTGCTCCCACCAGACCTCAGATCAGCAGAATGTGCCCCCATCAGACCTCAGATCAGCAGAATGTACCCCATCAGACCTCAGATCAGCAGAATGTGCCCCCATCATACCTCAAATTAGCAGAATGTGCCCCCATCAGACCTCAGATCAGTGTATTGTGCCCCCATCAGACCTCAGAGCAACAGTATGTGCCCCATCAGACCTCACATCAGCAGAATGTGCCCCCATCAGACCTCACATCAGCAGAATGTGCCCCCATCAGACCTCAGATCAGCATATTGTGCCCCCATCAGACCTCAGATCAGCATATTGTGTCCCCAACAGACCTCAGATCAGCATATTGTGCCCCCAACAGACCTCAGATTAGCATATTGTGCCCCCATCAGACCTCAGATTAGCGTTTTGTGCCCCCATCAGACCTCAGATTAGCGTTTTGTGCCCCATCAGACCTCAGATTAGCGTTTTGTGCCCCCATCAGACCTCAGATCAGCGTCTTGTGCCCCTATCAGACCTCAGATCAGCCCACCCAGCCACTTAAAGACCATACTTACCTGTTCTGCGCTGCCGCTGCCGTCCGGTCCCACGCTCCGCGCTCCTCTCTCTTCCCTGCCGGCACGCACTATGACCTGACGCTGCATACGGTAGTTTCAAATTAGATGTTGGTCAAATGACCCTTTAGGAGCCACTATACATTTAAGCCATTGGCAGCTCCAATGATTTTATATACATTTGGCAAATATTGTGTTAGAGGGGACATCCATCTTTTACATCAGTCTCCTTCTATTCCTGGATTACTGTAAATGAGTCCATAAAATGTCTTTAGTGTCATTAGCCTTTTTTGTTGTTTGTTTCCCTTGAACACAGAAATCCATTCCCTAATTACGAGCCCCATGGAGAGGAAGTTATAAAGAATTACTATGTAGCATTTGTTTTTTTGTGCCTTTTGTTTATCATACAAGGCTAGGCAATCATTATCTCTAATAGAAGAGTACTTCATTTTGATTCCCTCTTTTGTGATCATTTTAATAAAGATTCACTTTATGAGTAATGTGAAAGGGAAATTACAGTGCTCTTTCTTCTCCAGCTTGTTTCATTTGTGTAATTAGTTTAATTATCATTTAAACCTTAATGGTGTAAGCATAGACTGTTGGGAAATGTTACATGGGATGGATCATGTTGCGTCGAAAATTAACCCGTGGTTTTGAAAAGTCGAAGCAGCCATATTTTTTCTATATCTTGGTTTTTTATCATGTTGTTGATTTTTACAAATTTTGTTGACCTTTATATAATTTTTTTATGCATTTCATGAATTACTTTTTTTTTGTATTTGATTCAGGTTCATTTCAGTTTGCCCAATCAATTGTGGTCTGAATCATTTCTACCTAAATTGAAAGTGCTCCAATTGGCCTGCAAAATTGTATATGACCCTTTGAGTTCTCCTTGAATTTCTCTTTTTATTTTTTTATTTTTCTCTCTCTCTCAAACCACCAAAAACTCAGATTCAGCTGGAACTCAAATTTAGTTTGTTTAAAATCGATTTGCTCTACTCATCTTATTGGAAATTTTAAAGTTAATATTGACAAAGCTCTTCAAAATAGAGAACTCTTGAAATTATACAGATGTGACCACACTGAATTGCTTATTTATCTTAGCATGTCCAGATATGCCTGTCACAAGATGTAGTGTTTATCTGTTTTCGATACCATATCTCAATTGGATAAATAGTATTTGTCTATCAAATATTATCCATTATTTATTTTATTCTAACCATTATACCTTTGCAACTGACATAGTACTCACTTTCCATGCTGTTGTTCACCTTAGCCTTATTACAGACTCTCTGTAAATATTCAGAAACCTCCACAGTTATTCAAAAAGTCTGTTTTCAACAAGGCAATGAAAGGTGAAATGAAGGGAGGAGGAGGGGGATACAGCTGCAGTTTCTCTCTGTTTTTTGTGAAAAAACATTAAACTGCTAAACATAGCATTAGGATCATAACAGCAAGACTCTTCCATTTAGCAGAGAGAAAGCATGTTTTCAAAAGAAATTTGTGATAAAAAAAAGCCTCCCATAAAAAAACACAGAATTTTTACCTGCACTACATCAATTCGACATGCATGCTATATGACTGCTATGGGGCCCAAAGTGAAGGGTCTGGCCACTGGGATGGTTCTCTAGCATCAGACAAAGATTTTCTGCCTTTTCCATTGACGGCCACTAGTGGAAGCTTAGTAGAAAGAAATTATTTACAGCTTCAATTCAAATGGTAACTGTATATTTTTTATGTGCTGAGCCCGCCCCGCAGTGGTGGCTGAAGGACACCAATGTCATATATACTGTGTGAATGGAAACAAGAGATTTATCAATGTAATTCTTGATACCCCCGTGGAACTTCAGAAGCACATGATCTGCCAGACCACCTACCCCCACATAATCACAACTTCAGGAAAGGTTGTGGATCCTGTTGACCATAAACTGAAGTTACTGAAGCAGCAAGTATTTTACCACTTCCCCTTATGACTGTATTATTTGCTGGGGCAGCAAAACTATTTCCTCTGCAAATGTTACTTGTTTTCCATTGCCTTACAGACAGGGTCCCAAAACAATTCTGTGCAGCAGGAGAGGCACTTGTGTACTGAGCACTAGACAACCTCAAAGTTTGACAGCCTGCACAATACACTAAAAGAGAACCTCCAGAAGGAGCATAGGTATAGGTTTTATAACAAAAAAAATGCAATAAGGGAAATAATATCTGTAATTACTAAATAAATGTTAATTTTATCTGCATTTTATTATCAGTTGAATATTGTTATGTACACGGACAACAGTAACCAAATAAACAAATCAATAAAAATGACAAAACTTTTGATATAATGGTCACAATGTGACAACTCTGTTATATCTTGCTCTTAGGGAATCTGTCATCAACTTTATGCTGCCCATACTAACGGCATCAGAAAGTACAGGCGCGTGAGTTGATTTCAGCGGTCTGCCATTATAAAGTTTAAAGTAAGTGGTTGCCGAGAACCAACATCACAATCATTGCAGACTGGACCTGGAAAAGAGTCACTGCCACCTGAGAAGAGTCATGGTTATTCATGACTATGCCAATCATCAGCAGATGGGCAGGGAGAGCAGGAGATTAGGAATAACTCTTCTCAGGTAGATTTGACTCTTTTCAAGGCCTGGGCAATTATTATGATGCTGGTTCTCAGCAACCACTTACATTTAGCTCATGAGTGACACACTGAAATCAGCATTTCTGTCACTAAGTTATGATGCCCTCAGTGAGGTCAGCCTAAAGTTGATGACAGGTTCCCGTTAAAGAAAGTTAATTGATTCTGAAGGATGAAATGAAAAGTACTTTTACATCCAATATTGCAGTTCCAAATTTTAAATGATTGTACTAATATTTAGGTTATTATATAATAACTTCAGTGAAATAGACTTGTAAGTGTTGTTTTGACCATCTCTCCACACTATTTCACTCTAAGTAAACTTTCCTGAAGTATATGGTAGCCCTAAGCATACTAAATGACATGATATATAGCTTCTACCAATCGAAATCAATTCTTAGAAGTGTGTAGAGGCTTTTAAACTAATATTAGGTAATTGGGAAAATAATATTCTGTTTATGCGTCTACAGTGCCAGGATGTAAAACGAGGCTTTGGCTTCTTGAAACCCTTCATTCGATACATATATACTAATTAGCTTAGAACTCAATAATACTTTTCCTGCTTTGTCATTGATTGTTCTTTATGAATCTTTCTCCATAAAAGATAAAGCATTTTTATTTGCCATCTAGCTTTCCTAATCTATTACTGTCACCTAAAGAAAATCCATTTATACCGAGCCACACATAAAAATATTCATGCATATTCCTGATGGGGAAAAATGGTTTCAAACAAAAGTTGGCTTGCTAATCAATATGGCTAGCAAATCGCCAAAAGAGGTTATGGCTAATTAAGTTTGAGGTCGATAATTGTGATGCTAATGAAGAAGATAACCCTTTTTCAAAGTAAGTCAGTACTTCTAATAGTTGTGATCGCTCGGGGATATCTAAGTGTTTATCACCACCTCCATGATGGGGAGGTGGGACAGGCATATAGACAGTGACTGACATGGGGAGACATCTTCTTTATGATATGAGAAAACTAATACAGGAACTGAAAGGGGCTCATAGATATTGTGAACAATAACTAGTAGTAATCAAATTGACCAAATTTTTACACATTTTACAGATCAGAAGACAGAGGAAAAAAAGGCATCTGCAGTCAAAAATGGTTAATGTTTGCACAGTGCTACCATCCGTTACCTATAGCCATACATGTCACTGTCACTCTGACATTACTAATGTTGCCTTGGCGTTAAAGAGCTTGAAAGGGGTTGATGAGTTGAATTCCGTTCCAGGAGACCTCAGGGTGACATATTTGACTTGCTGCCGTAATTGGGACACTTTCTATTCAGGTCAAATTTATTTGGATCAAAACTATTCTAATGGCTGATTCAACTAAATCAGATTCAACATGAATTTTGAGAAATGTTCTCATCTCTAGCAGTAACTTTAAATTTCTGCCTTGTGCCAGACAGCTACTGCCAAGGCAAATAAAATCACAGAGCACACTTGTACTCCTTTACAAATGACTAGTGAGTGTAGTGAAGCATCTTGTGTAGCATTTTGTATACTTCACTTTATTTGGCTACTATATGGTATATTACTGTATATTTTTCATTTTTGTACTGTATGGATATTGATTGGTTCTGCCCCTTTAATCCTGTTCCCTTTTATTATTACCATTCTGTGTAATGATGTGCCTTGTAATGTAGTTGGTTAGAGATAGTACACATTTCACATTGGGCAGATAAGAACATATTCCTGAGTGATCTCAGAGACATGTGTGATGCATACTGTAGGAGGGGCTGGTGGGAATAACTGTGGTCTGCACTAATAATTGGGATTCCTCAAGGAACTTCATCCTACGTAGGATGTATGTATTGAACAACCTCTTGCACACCCTGGGATGTCAGTCATGTGTTATAATGTGTTAGCCATGTTTTATAGCATGACTGACCGGATCCCTACTCCATATTTAGGCTAGAGATGTTTATTTACTTTTTATTATTCTGTATGTGATTTGTTTATGTTATCATATATGTCATCACACTTAGTAAATATATTTATTCACTTAGCCAACATAAGTTTATTAATTCTCAAATCTTTTGAATTCACATTATGCTACAATTTTTCACTCATTGATGTAACATTGCTAGGACATACTATCTCTTGGTGAACAGAACTGGTCTAACCGCAGTTACCCTCATCATCCTCAGAATGATATGTGGCTCTCAGTAATCAACTGTTTGTGCAACTTTGCATGGAAAAATTGGAAGGACCGCAGGGTTATAGTTCGCTGGACATTTCCCTGTGAGAAGGAGTTTATTCTAAATTACAGATATAGCAGTGCTGAGTGTCAGTGTAGAAGAGATCATGATGATGTCATGATATATTAGCATTAGTTTCCATGGGATTTTAAGCAAACCTACCATATTGATGAGGGGACACTTACTAATCAAAATATGCCAGATTTCTAGTGCAATTTGTGCCAAAAAAGCTGGTTGTACTCCTTAACACATTTATTGTTTTAGACAATTTTACAGCCTTTTCCGGACTTATATGGCAAAGAGCATTGCCTGGAGTAAAGAGGGTGTAGATTAAGATATAACAAAAATACTCCAACATTTTTGGCATACAATTCTGGCATAAAGTAAGCCAATTAATAGGTGGAATAAATTTAGACTAAAAAAAGTATCCTGGACCAGCGCTTTGCAGATTAAGTTTGGACCTCCCACTGGGACACCTCACTGCCACCTCCAGCCAGCGCTCAGGGCCAGAGGGCACATGTGCCACATAGAAAGCACAGGTCCAGGATAATTTTTTGCGTTTACTGCCCCACGCATTCAAACGCCAATGCTTGCATCCCACCTCGATGTAGATCCGTAAAACCAAGCAGTCCATCCACTATTGCACACCAGTCGCTCTGGTGTCACTCTATGCAGAGCTCAGCAACTTTTTCTTTATAATACAGTTCCTAAACTTAGACTAGACCTATAAAAACCAACCAACAAGACAAAAAAAATGATGGTCCTCTTTGGTGCAAGCATGCTTCATCATCTTTTCATGGGTTATAGATAGGGATGAGCGAACTTTTGAAAAGTTCGGTTCAATTCGGCGAACTTTCGTGAAGTTCAGATTCATACGAACCGAACCTAAAACGAACCTTGCTATAATGGCTGAATAATTGCAGCTACAATAGTGGGAGTCTGATAGGGTATAGTTTCGTTTAGTTGCAGTTGCTATTACAATGAAAAAAGTGGAAAAAATCAAAGTGCAAAAATAGTGAAACCTCAGCCAGGTCGACAACATTTGACAGCATTGAAGATGTCCGCTGGAGCAGTCCATGTAATGCCAGAGCACCAAAAACACATGGTAGATCGTGGCACCAACCCAAGAATAGGCTGTGTTGAAGTCGATGCGGTCTCAGTGACATCACAGGTCAGAAGACAGACAGGCGTACCATTTAATTAGACCTTGTGCACCCCAGAACAGGTACACATTAGCCAAGGTGTAAGTGATTACACGGGACATAGGACACAAAGTGCAAGTTGGCAACACCGGCAGCATTGCCTTGGACCCAGTAGGGTGGAAAACAGACATTTGACAGTGGAACCAGCAGCAGTAATAGTACTGTATTGGACCCAGTATGGTTTGAGAACAGACAATTGACGGAGGAGGAGGAGGCAGCAGCACTTGATTGCACCCAGGCCAGTATGGTTGAGAACAGACAATTGACGGAGGAGGAGGAGGCAGCATTTGATTGCACCCAGGCCAGTATGGTTGAGAAGAGACAAGTTGAGGAGGAGGAGGAGGCAGCACTTGATTTCACCCAGGCCAGTATTGTTGAGAAGAGACAAGTTGAGGAGGAGGAGAGGAGCAGCACTTGATTGCACCCAGGCCAGTATTGTTGAGAAGAGACAAGTTGAGGAGGAGGAGGAGGCAGCACTTGATTGCCACCCAGGCCAGTATTGTTGAGAAGAGACAAGTTGAGGAGGAGGAGGAGGCAGCACTTGATTGCACCCAGGCCAGTATTGTTGAGAAGAGACAAGTTGAGGAGGAGGAGGAGGCAGCACTTGATTGCACCCAGGCCAGTATTGTTGAGAAGAGACAAGTTGAGGAGGAGGAGGAGGCAGCACTTGATTGCACCCAGTATGTTTCCAAATAGACAATTGACGGTGGGGGCATTAGTAGGAGCAGTATTCTTTTGGACCCAGAAGGGCCTAGTGCAGAGAACTGAAGTTGGAAGCTAAGAATATGCACGCTTGTAAAAATCAGTTTTTATACATGACAAAATGTTGATGTAGAGTTCAGCACAGGACAGTCAACGTTAAAAAAAACCCTCTAACATTCAGCTAGTCTAGTAGGATACGGATACGGTTAAATAGACAGACAACCTCACCCACAGAATCCATGAGGTAAAGAAAGGACATTTAAAAAGGCACAGATTCAAGAAGGCTTTACGCCAGTTCCATTATCCAAAAATACGTGTCCAATTTTCATGAAATGGACACCTCACTGGCACTCGCTTTACAAATTGACGCAACTACTCTGGTGTCAAACCTTTTTAATCTGGGCCTATGGCTGTTGGCGAGATATATATATATATATATATATATATATATATATATATATATATCTTTGTTACACCAGTTTGATGTCCTAACCGAGTGCAGCGCCCAACCCAATGGATGTATGCTTTTGTGTTTTTTAAGTAATAATCCCTTGTATCCTGGTCTATTCTGTGAAAAAAGTACAGTTTTGCGTCGCCGTTGTTATTTTAACCAGATTTGTTACGAACTTTCTCAAAGTTCGGTGACGAACCAAACTTTTGGCAAAGTTCGTAATGAATCTGGTTCGTTGTGGTTCGGTTCACTCATCCCTAGTTATAGATACAGATACATTCTTTGTGGCCTGTCATATAGTTAGAAAGTTGGCAAATTTGCATGAAAATTCTTAATAATATATCATGGCATCAGGATAAACTCTTCTACACTGGCCAATCAGCTCTGCTACATCCAAAAGTTGGAATACTAGCATTTTCCCATCATCTGATCTTTTTGTACATTGTGACTATTTCACTGATGTTTTACTACAAGTAACTTATTTTTCCATTTATGACAAAAGCTTCCAGAAATGATACATTTTGTGGTAGATGAAAAGTGACATGTTGATTTGGAAAAACTTTGAGGATTTCTCTTTTTCACTGCTTGCCTGAGGCATTCTGCAGCTCCATGAACAAAATGCTTGTTCAAGTTCAATTTTCAGATTTCCTCTGTTGAAAACGTTCTACTTTTATAAATATATTGCAGCAAACGGCGCTTATTATACATCCAACAGCACTCGAAGAATGTAAGTGGCATACCAGGAAAGAACATCATATAAATTCAGTGGTCCTTGTATTAAGACCACCACTCTATTACAGTATTGGATCCCCTTTGCCATTAAAAATTACTTTAAAGTGAATTTCAGATCTTTATCAAATGTAGTTTTAGGTCACATTATGGCTGCCTGCAGTCACCACTAGATGCAGCTTGCTGCATTCTATTTTATCATTTAGGGTGCATTCACATCACCGTTAGGGCTTCCGTTCAGGCTTTCCGTTATAACATCGTTATAACGGAAAGAAACGGAATCCCTAGGACGGACATCAAAACGGACACCTTTAAGAGGCATTCCGTTTTGATCCGTCATAATAGAAGCCTATGGCCCTGCATAACGGATCCGTCTGGATGCCGTTATGCTGGACGGAAAACAAAGTCCTGTCGACAGGACTTTGTTTTCCGTCCAGCATAACGGCATCCAGACGGATCCGTTATGCAGGGCCATAGGCTTCTATTATGACGGATCAAAACGGAATGCCTCTTAAAGGTGTCCGTTTTGATGTCCGTCCTAGGGATTCCGTTTCTTTCCGTTATAACGATATTATAACGGAAAGCCTGAACGGAAGCCCTAACGGTGATGTGAACGAGCCCTTAGTTAAATGTTTAACCAATATGCAGAAAGCTGCTAGGTTCCCTCTAGTGGTGGCTGTAGGCAGTCAGTACATTATGGTACATTTATCAAACCAATGATGGGCATGTCCTGTCTGATAAGTATGCTCACTTTTTTAAAACTCGGCAAAGGCAATGGAAAATTGAAAAAAATCACACATTTCAGCAAATATGGCTAGCAGAAGACATTAACAACCATTTTACATCAGAAAATTTGTACAAACTGATTGATCAACTTTGCTGTATGTTTCAGAACTATGTCTATGAAGGGAATGTCGAGCTCTGCACCATGAAAAAAAATTCCTAAGTAGTATAAAGATATTTTTTTCCTGGGCTCTCACCTAGTGAGATTGATCAGCTCACCTGTAAGAGTAGACTTGGACCACAAGGATAAGAGGCACTGGTACAGCAGAGCAAGAAGACTGGTATAGTAGGGCTGGAGAGCCAATTTAGTACAGTCGTAGACATGATGAAGGTGAGCTGGAGATCCGATGCAGCAGCAGAGTTGAACAGAAGACTGCTGTGGCAGAGTGCATGTGGCAAAGTTGATGTCACAGACGTACGAAGACATACGGACTTCCCCGCGTCAGCAAGTGGCAGGAGATCGGTGAGACTGGCAACACTGGGTTTGATCTGACATGTTTACCTTGTGGGTCATTTGGCATCTATGTTGTTTCTGGTACTGGCCACACCCCTAACCTCCAGGTGTTGCTATTGTGAGCATTTTACCTTCCCTACTTATAGTTGTTTCTCCCACAACTCTGTACGGTTTATAGCTTCAGTTTGACCTGTGGATAGCTGGTGTTTGGTGTTGCTATAGCTTCTTTGAAGTTAAGTGTCATATTTCCTTTTGTCTTTTGTTTGGATTTTCTGTGTGTGTATTTTTCTTGGTCTTTTATATGAGTATGTATTTTTCTTGGTCTTTTAATTTGGCCTGAGGGAGACTCCTGCTCATCCTACCCTTTGGATGTACGGGTTGTCTCATACCAGTAATTAGTACCAGGGTCCTATAGGGTTAAATAGCACTCTAGGTAATCCTGTGTATGAACTCAACTACCACTGGGTCTGTTCATACTGGTAGTTAGTTAGGCCCCAACCTAGGGTTTCTTTAGGTGTCCATCATTTCTCTAGTTTCATTCCTTATTTCCTTACCCCTTCCCTCTTACATTTGGTGTGGTGTTTCCCTCCCATACCTGAATGTGACAGTTGATCAGTGAAGTACAGTAATCTTGGTGATCAGTGTAGTAGAGTTTAGACTGGTGTACCAGAATGGTGTAGTAGGGTTAAAACAGTGTACTGGAGACTGTTATAACAGAGTTATGTAGCACAGTTATAGCACTCTACTGGAGTTCTATAGCAGAGTATTTGTGCAGAGTTTCTGATGGCTAAAGGCTGAACCAGAGGAACAAGGCAGAGAAACTGGTGGCCATTAGTGAGGAGGCCAGATACTAACTAATCAAGAAACATCTCAATGCCTAAACAGTTTTTTAAGTAAATCTAGTGGAGGGACTTAATCTATGCACTCTGTGTTGGCATGGAAGCCTGATGGACAGGAGAAAAGACTGGACCAGACAGAAAAAGCTGGGAGAGTGGTAGCAGCTGGATCCAGGACAGGTAAGTTACATTTAAAAAATTAAAACAAATTGAAGTGTAGACACTCAATTTAATGATGTTTAGTGTTTAACTACTACTAGCACATGTCATAATGGGTGGGTTCTGAGTACAGGGGCCCCAACTAGGCCTTACAGTGGTGTGGTTCTAATTAAACATGGCAGTTAGTTTTTACCACTGCATCGGTGCTTCTGGCAACCTGATATCTTGGAAGCTGCAGTACAGTCCCATTTACTTGCAGGTGGCTAAAAGTGCTACCGTGCAGAAGAAATATCAAGAAGACGTCTGTCTCTTCATTTTCCGGATTGATGGGGCACAGAAAAGATCCCCACTGATCATAATGTCATGGCATGTTCTTCAGGGGAGTGAAATGGTAAGTAAACCGGAGCCATAGATAAAGCTAAGCATGTGGAACAAGCATGATACTGTCTTTCTCTGGGTGTTTAACCAATTGACATTAAAGGATTTACCATGAGGGGACTGGGGATAGATGTACATCTGCATATTATACAGTATGTACATCTACCAAACTACAGAATATTTGGAAGCAGCAACATCAGAAATTTAAGCTTGCATGGGGCCCCATTCTCCCAAAAAATGGGTGCCCTACAGGTGAGATCCCCACCTAGCTAACATTTTTGGCATATGTTAATCAGTTTTCATGATAACAAGCAGGTTTTTTTAAGAATGTTTCAATTCAAACCATGAGACCCAAGTGTTCTGATAATACTTCATCCTACATTAATCCCCATTGTATAATTTGAAGCTTCTTTAGTAAAGATAAGCACTAGAGATGAGCGAGCACTAAAATGCTTGGGTGCTCGTTATTCGAGACAAACTTTTCCTGATGCTCGGGTGCTTGTTTCGAGTAACGAACCCCATTGAAGTCAATGGGAGACTCAAGCATTTTTTGCAGGGGACCAAGGCTCTGCCTAGGGAAGGTAACCTCAGAAAATGATGGAAACACCACGGAAATGGACAGGAAACAGCAGGGGCAGCATGCATGGATGCCTCTGAGGCTGCCTAATCCCACCATTACCCCAAATTCTCCTGCAACAGCCTGGTGGTTACCCTCATGGCAATTGTGCTCACCCAGACCAAGAAAGGCGAGGCACATGCCCATCACATGTTAGGGAAGCACCTAACTAGGTGCAACGAAGGTCCATCACCGCCTGCAGGTGACACCACTGCTCATGCTGGCACTGCTGTGCTATCCCCCGCCCCACGACGCAGGCATAAGTCTGACACAGCATGGTGACAGCATAGTGACACCAACAAGTGACCAAGTTAGATTGATGTAGCGGTCAAATGTCTGTAGGTGAGCCTCCCAAAAATTTGTTTTGGAGTGTCCGAAGTTGACCCTCCTAAAAAATTGTTTAGGAGTGTCTGTAGTTGACCCTTCTGTAAAATATATATATTTTTTTTTTTTTCCTGTTATTAGTTTATGTACAACCCATGGCTGGCATGGTGGCAATATATAGGTTTGCTTCACAGACGGTCCACTGCACCGTTACATTTTCTTCATCATTGCCAATTACTTTTTCACCAACTGTTGTCTGGCAATGATAAAGGGGAAGGTGAATCCACTGCCAAAGAAAACTGTCATCCTCCTACAAGTCTACACTTGCTCTCAATTGAAAAGGGGATGTTCTTGCCGTGGTCTTCCTCATAGTGGCCGCTTTTGTGGACGACAGAGGTGGTATACCTACTGACAGCCTGACCGAACACAATGGCAGACCGGGAGACACTCCCTCATGTAAAATTGTTTTGGAGTGTCTGCGGTTGACCCTCGTGTAAAATATTTTTTTGTTTTCCCTGTTATTAGTTAATGTACAACCCATGGCTGGCATGGTGGGAATATATAGGGAAGCACCCAACTAGGTGCAACGAAGGTCCATCACCCATGCCCATGCTGGCACTGCTCTCCTATCCCCAGCCACACGATGCAGGCATAAGCCTGACACAGCATGGTGGTGACACCAACAAGTGACCAAGTTAGATGAGGTAGCAGGTGAGCCACCCAAAAATTTAGCCTGACGCAGCATGGCGGTGACAATAGAGTGACAGAGTTAGACTGAGGTAGCAGGGGGTGAAGCACGGATGGTAATTCAAAGGTGGAGGAGGAAGTGGCATAGTAATTCTGAGAAACCGTGAACGAGGTACGCCCCGCAATCCTCCAAGTGGGCAGTACATGAGCGGCCCCAGGGTCAGACTCGGTCAGAGTATGTGAAATGCTCAGGGTGGCCGAACGCCAGGCTCGGCGGCGAACCCGTTTCGGGTTATCGATTGTCGAAATGTTGGCTTACATCAAGTTTAGTATCTGTTCTTATCAGTTGCTGTGGCTGTTGGTGGTAAAGTGGTGAGCATAGCTGCTTCCCAAGCAGTTGACCCGGGTTTGATTCCCGTCTATCGCATTATGTGGCCCTGTGGAAAAATTGATTGGAGAGAGGGCCTGTAGGTGGACCTCCGGAAAAATTGTTTACAGAGAGGGCCTGTAGGTGGACCTCCGGAAAAATAGTTTGGAGAGAGGGCCTGTAGGTGGACCTCCGGAGAAATTGTTTGGAGAGAGGACCTGTAGGGGGCCCTCCGGAAAAATTGTTTAGAGAGAAGGGCTGTAGGTGGACCTCCAGAAAAAATATTTAGAGAGAGGGCCTGTAGGTGGACCTCCGGAAAGATTGTTTGAAGAGAGGGCCTGTAGGGGGCCCTCCTGAAAAATTGTGGTAAGAGTGCCAGTTTTTGGTGTTTTTTTGGTCAGAGTTAGGCAAAGACGACAAGGAGGAGGGGGAGTAGGAGTAGAGAAGAGGAATCGGATACATAAGCATAGCTGTTTTCCCCCGGAGGAGATTTGAATTCCGGTGAAATCCAGGCTTTGTTCATTTTAATAAGCGTCAGCCTGTCAGCGCTGTCAGCGCTGTCAGTTGACAGGCGTGTACGCTTATCGGTGATGACGCCACCAGCTGCACTGAATACCCGCTCGGACAGCACGCTAGCGGCAGGGCAGGCCAGCACCTCCAAGGCGTACAGCGCCAGTTCAGGCCATGTGTCCAGCTTTGAAACCCAGTAGTTGTATGGAGCAGAGTGATCGGTCCGGATGTAGGTATGGTCAGCTAGGTACTCCCTCACCATCTCTTGTACAGCTCCCCCCTACTCTGCCTAGACTGGGGACAGGTGACAGTGTCTTGCTGGGGTGACATAAAACTGGCAAAAGCCTTGGAGAGCGTTCCCCTGCCAGAGCTAGACAAGCTGCCAGCTTGCCTCCTCTCCCCCGCTACTTGGCCCACAGAACCACGCCCTCTGCCGCTAGCGGCGTCAGATGGGAAGGATTGTTTCAGCTTGTGCACCAGGGCCTGTTGATATTGATTCACTCTCATACTCATTTCCACTACAGGGATAAGAGTGGAAAGGTTCTGCTTGTACCGTGGGTCCAGGAGAGTGAACACCCAGTAATCGGTGTTTAAAAAAATGCTTCTAACGCGAGGGTCACGGCATAGGCAGCCTAACATGAAGTCTGCCATGTGCGCCAGAGTCCCAACATGCAAGAATTCCCTCTCCTCACTGGCCTGACTCTCCATTTCCTCCTCCTCCTCCAAGTCCTCCTCTTCAGTCCATACACGCTCAAAAGTTAAGAAGGACTGAGCACTGGTACCCTCTTCTGTCTCGCTGACATTCTCCTCCTCTTCTTCCTCATCCTCACCCCCCTCCTCCGATATGCGCTGAGAAACAGACCGGAGGGTGCTCTGGCTATCAAGCGACGTATCTTCCTCCACCGTCTCTTGTGACAAACGCAAAGCATCCAACTTCATGTTGAGCAGTGAGTTTTTCAACAGGCAAAGCAGCGGGATGGTGAGGCTGATAATGGCGGCATTGCCGCTGACCATCTGTGTTGACTCCTCAAAGTTGGTCAACACCTGGCAGATATCAGACTTCCACGTCCACTCCTCATTGTAGACTTGAGGAATCTGACTGACCTGACTACCAGTTCTGGTGGAAGTTGACATCTGGCAGTCTACAATCGCTCTGCGCTGCTGGTGAACTCTGGATAACATGTTGAATGTCGAATTCCATCTTGTGGGCATGTCGCACAACAGTCGGTGAGCGGGCAGTTGTAGGCGGCGCTGCGCTGCACTGAGAGTGGCAGCACCTTGGGTCGACTTGCGGAAATGCGCACAGATGCGGCGCACCTTGGTGAGCAAATCAAACAGATTGAGGTATGTCTTGAGAAACCGCTGAACTATGCGATTAAACACGTGGGCCAGGCATGGCACATGTGTCAGTCTGCCGAGTTGCAGAGCCGCCACCAGGTTACGCCCGTTGTCACACACAACCATGCCTGGCTTGAGGTTCAGCGGTGCCAGCCAATGATCTGTCTGCGCCGTGATGCCCTGTAACAGCTCTTGGTCGGTGTGCCTTTTGTCACCTAAGCTCAGCAGTTTGAGCACCGCCTGCTGGCACTTACCCACAGCACTGCTGCTGCGCCTAGAGCTACCGACTGAAGGCGTCGTGCCCACGGATGGTAATTCGGAGGAGGAGGTGGAGAAGGAGGAGGGGTCGGAGGAGGAGGCATAGTACGTCTGAGAGACCGTGACCGAGGTAGGCCCCGCAATCCTCGGTGTGGGCAGTACATGAGCGGCCCCAGGGTCAGTCTCGGTCCCAGCCTCCACCAAGTTAACCCAATGTGCCGTCAGTGAGATATAGTGTCCCTGCCCGGCAGCACTTGTCCACATGTCCGTGGTTAGGTGGACCTTCTCAGAAACAGCGTTGGTCAGGGCACGGAGGATGTTCTCTGACACGTGCTGGTGTAGGGCTGGGACGGCACATCGGGAAAAATAGTGGCGGCTGGGGACCGAATACCGAGGGAAAGCCACTGCCATGAGATTGCGAATGGCCTCGGTCTCTACCAGCCAATAGGGCAGCATCTCCAGGCTCAGCAATTTGGAGATGTGGACGTTGAGGGCTTGGACATGTGGGTGGGTGGAACTGTATTTCCTCTTGCGCTCCAGCGTCTGCTGTAAAGACAGCTGAACGCTGCGCTGGGACACATTGGTGGACACTGTGGAGGATCGTGGAGGCGAAGGTGTGGTTTTCCGGCGAGAGGCATTCGTGCCGGGGTCCGGGGCAGGGGGTTGACTAGCAGAGGCAGCGAGTGACACAGGGGAAGGAGCAGTGGTGTGACCCGCAGGAGGTGAACGGCCTTGGTTCCATTGAGTGGGGTGTTTAGCACTCATATGCCTGCGCATGCTGGTGGTGGTTAGGCTAGTAGTGGTGGCACCCCTGCTGATCCTGGTGTGGCACAGGTTGCACACCACAGTCCATCGGTCATCCTCACTTTCTTTAAAGAACCTCCAGACTTGCAAACATCTAGGCCTCGCCACGGGAGCTTCACTACGTGAAACAGTTGCTGCTGATGCACCAGCTCTGGCCCTGCTTCTCCCTCTGGCCACACCACTGCCTCTTCCAACCTATTCTGGTGCAGCACTCGCCTCCGCCTCAGAAGGACTGTCTTCACTCGGCTTATCAACCCAGCTTGGGTCAGTCACCTCGTCATCCTCCAATTCCTCAGTCTGCTCCCCCCTCGGACTTCCTGCCCTGACAACAACTTCACCACTGTCTGACAACCGTGTCTCCTCATCGTCCGACACCTCTTTACACACTTCTTCCACTAAGTCAACAATGTCATCATCATCACCCACAGACTGCGACAGTTGGAAAACTTCGGCATCGGGAATGAGGTCAGCAGCAACCTGAGAAGTGGTTTGTGACTCTGGGCAGGGTCCAGAAAACAGTTCCTCAGAGTATGCCGGATCGCATTCCAAATTTTCCTGGGAGGGGGCAGACTGGGGGGAAGGAGGTTGAATTGGAGGAGCCAGAGGAGTGCCCTCTTGGGTAACTTGGGTGGACTGCATGGAAGACTGACTGGTGGACAAATTACTTGAAGCATTGTCTGCAATCCACGACATCATCTGTTCGCACTTTTGTGGTTTCAACAGTCCTCTACTACGTGTCCCTGTAAGTTGAGACATGAAGCTAGGGAGTGTAGCTCTGCGGCGTTCTCCTGCTCCCTCATCAGCAGGTACTGTCTCACCCTTCCCAGGACCACGGCCTCTGCCCCCTGCAGTAATTGAATGCCCACGCCCACGCCCTCGTCCTCGACCCTTAGCCCTGGGGTTCAACATTTTCTGTATATAAGTGTGTATATATATATATATATATAAGTGTATATAAAAAAAATAAAATAAATGGGCCTGCTGTACTGAAACCCACAAACTTATTCAATCTGAACAAAAAAATATATAGGTGGATAAGTTAGAGCAAAATTACGTATGTTATTACGTACCGTGCAGTATGGAGCAATTACACTGAAACTATTAGATTAGGCAGACTTGGTCTGCTTAATTTCAACCCAGACACATGTCGCACAGAGATTTTTGTAATGTAGCTGTGGAAGTGAGAGAAAAAGACCTTTTTTACTGACGTGACGTACAGAATGGGTCACCTGGACAGAAAATATGGATTGTGGTGACTGGACAGCTGAACTGTGACACACAGAATGGTTCCACACAGCTGTATGAAATGGATTTGTATCACTGAGATAAAACAACAAAAAACTATTTTTTTTATATATATATATTTTTTTTTTAACGTGGCGTGCAGAAACTATCAGAGAGCAAACTCAGCCCCTGCTGACTGTGGCTATGTTATTACGTACTGTGCAGTATGGAGCAATTACACTGAAACTATTAGATTAGGCAGACTTGGTCTGCTTAATTTCAACCCAGACACATGTCGCACAGATTTTTGTAATGTAGCTGTATCAGTGAGAGCAAAAGACCTTTTTTAATTAAGTGACGTACAGAATGTGTCACCTGGACAGAAAATACGGATTGTGGAGACTGGACAGCTGAACTGTGACACACAGAATGGTTCCACACAGCTGTATGAAATGGATTTGTATCACTGAGATAAAACAACAAAAAAATATTTTTTTATATATATTTTATATATATATATATATATATATAATATATATATATACTGTATATATATATATATATATATATATATATATATTTTTTTTATTTTTTTTTAACGTGACGTGCAGAAACTATCAGAGAGCAAACTCAGCCCCTGCTTACTGTGTCTATTTTGACTTCAACCCAGACAAATGTCGCACAGAGATTTTTGTAATGTAGCTGTATCAGTGAGAGCAAAAGACCTTTTTTACTGATGTGACGTACAGAATGGGTCACCTGGACAGAAAATACGGATTGTGCTTTGTATATAGGTGGATAAGTTAGAGCTAAATTACGTATGTTATTACGTACCGTGCAGTATGGAGCAATTACACGGAAACTATTAGATTAGGCAGACTTGTACTGCTTAATTGCAACCCAGACAAATGTCGCACAGAGATTTTTGTAATGTAGCTTTATCAGTGAGAGCAAAAGACCTTTTTTACTGACGTGACGTACAGAATGGGTCACCTGGACAGAAAATACGGATTGTGGTGACTGAACAGCTGAACTGTGACACACAGAATGGTTCCACACAGCTGTATGAAATGGATTTGTATCACTGAGATAAAACAACAAAAAACTATTTTTTAAATATATATATATATTTTTTTAACGTGACGTGCAGAAACTATCAGAGAGCAAACTCAGCCCCTGCTGACTGTGGCTATTTTGACTGCAACCCAGACAAATGTCACACAGAGATTTTTCTAATGTAGCTGTATCAGTGAAAGCAAAAGACCGCATTTGATTACGTGACGTACAGTATGGGTCACCTGGACAGAAAATACGGATTGTGGTTTGTGGTGAGTGGACAGCTGAACTGTGACACACAGAATGGTTCCACACTGCTGTATGAAATGGATTTGTATCACTGAGATAAAACAATAAAAAAAAGGGTTATATAGGGCGATAGCTGCACTACTAGTGCCAGCCAGCAGACAAAAAAATGTCTTGTAGCCCTTAGAAGGGCTGTTGGGTTCTTTTAAGATCACTCCTGCCTAACAGAGAACTAAATCCAGGCCCTAACACTCTCCCTGAAACGCAGCAGGTCTGTCCCGAACGACATCCAGACAGCATCTGAGCCGAGCACCGCGGGCAGTCACTAGTATATTCCAGGGTCACCTGATCAGGCAAGCCAACCCCTGCTATCGACATGTAAGGGTCCCACGTGATGCTGGGTGTACCGCAGAGTCTCCTGGCTTGTGATTGGCTGAGTTTATAGGTGCCAAAAATGCAAAATGTGGAAGATGCCATTTCCTCGAGCATGGCGAGATACTCGTGCGAGCACTTATGAGTACCGTAATACTCGAACGAGCACCAAGCTCGGACGAGCATGCTCGCTCATCTCTAATAAGCACGTTTCTTAAAATTAATTTAGGGTCAGATTCAATTCAACTGACGTTTTCTAATTGCCTGGAAAGATCTTTCTTTGTCCTTATCCTGTCCTCTACAATTCTTGATTCTTCAAAATCAAATTACTCAAAATTTGGGTTTGGTAGAATCAGAATGTTTTGAAAAATCCAGGTCAAATTTCTAAAACTTATAATCAGTTATCTCATCTCTATTCTTTAGTAAATGCTTTGTATCAATAGAAACCAACCCCTATCATTTGCAATATGCACACTCACAATCATGAAGGCACTAATGTTCACATGACATTATATGCTTACGTTTGGCGTATGTAATGCGAAGGCGTCAGATGAATCCACAGACCTCATTCACCCAACGGATGACTAAACAGGGTCCCTTTGGCCTTCATCAGGCTGGTATGTGTCAGAACAGTGTGTTATAACTGTGTAAAAATGCAGCACACTGTGCTTTCTTTTACTCTGGGCCATCGCCCAAAAAAACCCTCATACCATGACGTATACTTTTTTTTATGGGTGGCACTGTATATGGCAATGAAAGGCTATAAAATGCTTAAGTTAGAGCCTTACACCAGAGGTATACATTTGTAAAAAGGCTCAGATGTGATGTGAAAATGACCTAACCAATATACCTGATTATCTGATCAAAGTATGAGGCTACTGTAAGGATTTTCTATAGGTCAAAATATTGATTAAAATTGTTTGAATTAAGTGACAGACTACATTGCCTGAGAAGTATACGCTAAATGATAAAATAAAATGAACCTTCTATGACTCCTGTATTAGCCATTAAAATTATTCTGGTTGAAAATGACAGTACAAAAGGAAGGTCATAGTGGGTTATTCAGTTTCATGTCCAGAAAGGAACATTATATAAAGAGTATTTGTGACTAAGGCTAAATATTGTATGGTGCATACTGTAGATGGAGCAAATGGTAACTTGACATATAACACATATAAATTAATTGTGTATTCAATATGTTAAATGTTAACATATGTGAGCTGGAAACTTAACATAATGATAAAAATTACAATTGTAGTAGTAATACAAATGCACAGAGTGACACAGCAGAGGCATAGCCAAGTGCATGACTAGAAGGTGATGGTCTTCATAGTGTTGCTCTGGCATCCCGTGCCCATCACTACTGCACTCCTTACAGGCAAAGGAACCGTTGGTGTCTTCTGCAGGCTGTGGCCTGCGCTTCTCTGCTAGGACTCTTGGCCTGTCTCTTAGGGCGTGCATGCTCACTCCTGGCCTCTAAACGGCAGGCGTTCAAATTTTCCCTCAGCCTATTGGTGATGAGTGATCGATGTTAATGAAGTTGAATTCGATCTGAATTTCAGGAAAAATCAGAATCGGCACGAATATGAATTTCGTGACGTTTCAAAGTAATTAATAATTTTTTTCCTAAAATGGCGTGTTTTCTTCAATCAAGATGGTCGTGATGGTCGTGATTTGCGATCAAATGGATGAGGTGAAAATGTATTTTATTTTTTTTTTGTTTTAACCCCTGAATGTGACTCTCAGGTCTGAATGTGACTCTCAGATGCCATCAGCGTTGAATGCGGCATCTGAAGGGTTAAATGATGGAACGGCCTGTCCCCATCTTTGCATCCACTCCATATAATGGGATGCAATTAGTTACAAAGTAATTCATAATGAATCAAACTTCTTTTTCAAGTTTGGCGAAGCATCCGAATCAAATTTTTTTAAGTTTTTAAAACTTAGCTCATCACTAGTGGCTATCATTATTTAAATAAGGCATCTTCCCTAGAGGGAGTGTGCCTGAGCTAACCAGTGAAGGTGTGTTATTCTGTCTGACTGCCAGTGCACTGAATTTCTGCCAGATAACTGACTCTGATTCTCGGCCCTGAACTTAGCCTGTTTCTCATAATGACCCATTGCCACTTGCACTGACCTGAAACTTGTTTCTCTGATATTTTTGAACTCTACCAGCCCAACCACAGCATGTCTCCTGACTGAATATTTCCTGACCACTCAGTGCTTCACACCAGTGTCACTTACCCCGATGGGTCAGCCTCCAACTATACTGGGACTATCTCAAGGGGTAGCGGCCTTGTGACTCCCCTACGGAGAAGACCAGATCCCTGTATAAAGGTTAAAGGGTGAATACAGAGGACTGGCAGGATAATGGCCTTAGTGATATCCAAACTGGTTAGTTGACACAATGCCTCCACACCTACTGCCAGTTACATTCAGGAAACCCCCACTACCCAAGCATTTACCAGATCCTTGTAAATGTGCAAGATCACACTTTCCAGCTGAGATGCAGTAAAAGATAAAGCTTCTGTTAGCATGGATATGAGCATGCAAGGGCAATGGTACCACATACAATATCATCTACAGACCAGATCCTAAAATCAATTAAGATTCTTGATCGCCCCCTAAGGTTACTTAAGATGACAAACTTTAAAGGGGTTGTCTATCCATTAGTATTGATGACCTAAAAGTTAGTCAGGATAGGTCATCAGTATCTGATCACGGGGTGTCAGACCCAAAATCAGATCTTAAAATTAATTCAGATCCCAAAACAGAATTTTTTTTTTTTTACTCAAGTCCAAACTCCACACAACATCAGACAATCAGCTCTTATGATAAAATAAATAGGAAAGCTAATGAACATAGGAAAAGCGTGGACAAAGAACCAGCATAGTGGTACATGGAGTCCCACTTATCCTGTATTATAGATCCATAGGCTTCTACAAACCAAACTTGCTGGGATCCTGAGACGGGGAGATCTTAGGATCTTTTTGGTCTGCTTCATGGTCTATCTGGATCTCATTCCCACTCATCACATTAGAAGCAATAAATAACTGACCAAGCAAGATAATACAAGTTCCAAAAGAGGAAGTGATTATGCTCTACATGAGGGATGGTTCCGCAAAAACGGTTGATTTAGAGGCAGGAAACAAGAAGTAATGCAAAGACCTCTGCATTTTGGAGTTCAGTTAGAGAAACGCTCTAGGAAAAGCGGATGCATTATGTCTACATGCGGAATGGAACAGTAAAAGTTTTTAGGCTATACACATTTTAATCCATCTCTTGTGAATTATATTTTTGACAGGTGACCACTGGAAAGACCAATACTTATACAAACATCATTAATTTTGGTCAATAGACAGTGATGCAGCTTTCAAAACTGAAAAAGTAATTGCGCTGGATAGGAAGGAAATAATAAAATCTTCTTATTGACAAAACAGTCTAAAATCATATCAACCTGATATTCTTAATCAGGGTTAGACTGGCCCACCAGAGTACCAGATAATTTTTCTGTGGGCCAAATCTTTGATACCAAAGTGTGCCCCAAAAGTCCATATTGAAAAAAATATTAGGAGCTGATTTTAGAGATAATCACTTGCCACTAGTGTCTATTTCTTCAATTCAAAACTTATAGACTGTACTGATAATAAACTGTTGGGCTCTGAGAATATTTTCCTGTGGTGGGACCAAGAAACTGGTATGCAAGTTTATTATAAAGACATGGTAATACAATGAGAACTCTACAACAGACCAAATCTTTCAGAAGATCATGCTCTTTTCCAGTCCATATTTCTTATGACAGATTTTCAGTTCCACTTTATATTATGCATACTGCCCATCTTCTTTCAGAAGACTATGGGGAAGAACCCATGGGCTATATATGGAGATGAGTTAGATCAGGGGATTTGATAGGCCACCCTAAAAAGATGTGTTATAAGGGAACGCCTAAAACTGTGTATATTGTGATTTAACCTAATTTCTTGGGGTAGGGGATTGCAGGGAACTGGTGCAGCTCGGGAGAGGTCTTGGAGCCGGGAGCGCGAGGTTTGGATTATGGTAAAAGTTGGTCATAAAACATTTGCAGAGTGTAGAGCACGGGTAGGGTGGTAGACAGAGATGAGGAAAGAGATGTAGTGGGTGCAGCATTGTGGAGAGCTTTGTGGGTGAGGACAAGCAGTTTAAATTGGATTCTATGCATGCTGCGGTTTGTTCTCCGTCTGAAGACGGAACGGAATGCTTTCAGGAGCATTCTGTTGTCTTCAGTTCAGTTTTGTCCCCATTGACAATGAATGGGGACAAAACGGAAGCATTTTATTCCGGTATTGAGCCCCTATGACGGAACTCAATACCGGAATTTTAAAACGCTAGTGTGAAAGTAGCCTTAGTGCCACACACTGAGAGGAAGATATCAGGTTTAGATAAGTTAGTAGATGGAGAGAATAAAAGAAGTTCAGTTTTTGACAGATTTAGTTTCAGATAGAGAGATGATGTTAGAGACCGCAGTCACTGGTGTTCTGTAATAAAGCCGGGGTGATGTCGGGGGTTGAAGTGTATAGTCATGTGTTATCAGCATAGAGATGGTACTGGAAACCAAATCTGCTGATAGTCTGTTCAATTGTGGCTGTATAGAGAGAAGAGGAGAGGGCCTAATACTGAACCCTGAGGAACCCCAACAGCAGAAGAGAGAGAGAACAAGTGGAGCCAGCAAATGATACATTGAAAGAACAGCGAGAGAGATATGAAGAAAGGCAGGAGAGGGCAGTGTCCTTTAGGCTGATAGATTGGAGCATGGTGAGTAGGAGATAGTGGTCTACAGCTGCAGAGAGGTCAAGGAGAATGAGCAGAGAGTAGTCACCATTGCATTTTGCTGTCAGTAGGTCATTTGTCACTTTGGTGAGGGCAGTATCTGTAGTATGTAGGGTGCAGAAACCAGATTGCAATGGATCAAGAAGAGAGTGAGCAGATACATAGCGGATGAGACGAGTGTAGACCAGACGCTTCATGAGTTTAGAAATGAAGGGAAGATTGGAGACTGGTCCGTAGTTAGTTGTGCAGGATGGGTCAAGAGAAAGTTTTTTAAGTAAAGGAGTAATGATGCAGTGTTTAAAAGAGGGGGGGAAGATACCGGAAGACAGCTGGAGAGAGAGATTGGAGTAGTTGTAAAGAAATGGGGTCAGAAGTGCATATGGTAGGACGAGTAGAAGAGAGGAGCCTGGATACTTCTTCTGTGACTGGGTCAAAAGGGGACAGTGAGCCAGAGGAGATGGAGGGGGAAGGGGATTGATGACGGATGGTTTCTATTTCCTCTGTGGACAGCCAGATTTTGAGTAAATAGGTCTGTGATATGCACCTCCACTTTAAGACTGAGGGTGAATGAATCATTTTTAAATGTTTTTTTTTATTAAAAAATACAACATTGCAGTATGTTACCACAGGCTCCCATCCTTTTATTCATAGTCATATATGTCACTGTCACTTTGTGTAATGCCTCTAGATAGGGACAGACACAGACAGTGAGCCCTAACCTAGAACCCAGCCTTATTTTCCTACCAAATTGCAGTGCAAGACCTAAGTAGCAAGACCTCAACTAGTCGACAGTCCCTACGCTACTAAGGTGCAGAGACAGACAAACACCCAGAGAAAAACAACACAAAGACTTAGTTGTATGTAAATGGATCTGAACCAGGAGGACAACTCAGTACAAAAATGAGAGACAGAGAGTGGTCAAAAGATGAGCTGAGGTCAGTAACAGATGGGATGAACAGTACAAATCATGAGAGACAGAGTGGTAAAAAGACAAGCCAAGGTCAGACACTCAAGCAATGCAAATCAGCACTGGAACAAGAACCAGGAACCTAGCTTGTGAGCTCAAACAAGACTATGTCTGGCACTGATGTATGGCCAGGAAGGGGTTTAAATAGAGCACTGAGTCCCTGGATCAACACCTGATAGGAATTCCATTATTCAGAAACACTAGCACACAGGAATAGAGCCGCTGAGCAATCAGCCCACTGCTAATCTCCTCCAGCATGCCCATTGCAAGGAGAAACAGAGCATTGCATCCTGTTGTTAAGGATGCCGTAGTGTTACCAGGGAGCATTGCTCAGCAGTGCGTCTCTCCTGTCAGGGCTATGCCCAGGCTGAATATTGCACTGCTGGAGCTCAGACAGGGACAATTATGACACTTTGACATTGCAAATGCTGTCATGGCACTAAAGAGCTCCAAAGAGGTTGGTTATAATTCTAGGTTTTATGTGTGAGTGTCATAGTTGGCTTTACAATTTTGATTTGGGCCAATTTTATTCAGACTCAATCAAATCTGCCGACTGATTCAAATGAATCAAAACCCAAGCTAGTTTTAGGAAATTTAGGAAATGTTCATTTCTGGTTGGTAGTATTACTACTGTTATGTTAAAATGTAGGTTAGATCAGCATTATTACCATGTGTACTCACCATGTTATTGAAGGTTTTTAAAGTCCCACTGATTAATGGCTGTGATTTCCTTTTCTAGCGGAAAATGATTTCAGCTGAGTTCATATTACTGCATCTATTATATTGCTTTTTATTAATACTTATAACGTTACTATTATACTTGTTGTGTACAAACTTTACCCACAATGTTTTTTCAATTTGTTCACTAAATAGCAAATTTCTAATCTAAAAATATGTAAAAAGGAACATAAACATAGTCATGCATTTTTTGCTGCAGGGCTAAAGATGGAGGAGGCTTCTTATAGTATAGAAAAGTATCTGATGAGTGATAAACCCATGTCACCACTATTATTTTCAGTTAACAATTGAACAATATAGACTCTATATCCTTGCCAAAGCGTGACTAAAATTTTTCGGACTTTTCTAAGACTGACAGCCTTCCAGGTTGTTGGGCTTTTAGGTCAAATTAGAAACCCAAGCAAAGACGACAAGTGCCAATTGTGAAACATTAGCCGTTTCCACAGCCATTACTGACTGTAGCGCTAAAATCAATCAAAGCCAATGGTTTGCTTTAAAGTCTATTCACAGATTATTTTTCTGACAATAATACTTACCCTGTGTAAATAAGAAAAACTATGACGCAGGTCAAATGAATAATAATTTAACCCATTATGGTCTATTCTGAGTTTCACATAGACTTGCAAATGATAATTCTGTATGTGTATTAACCGTATGCCCTTGGCATGTGAATGTAAGAGTAATAATAATTTTATGATTGTCCTTCCATGTTGTCACTTGAGCCATTACGATAGTTTGATATGTACATAGTTTATATGCTCATATATACATAGCTTATAGCCATCACAATATTCTGTTTTTGTTTTTTTTTATTCCTTGTTCATTATCGTACATTCCACTGGATAATGTGATTCTGTAATAATAAAGTCCTTCTCCTTGATGTAAATGTAACATGCATATATACAGTGCATTTAAAAAGGCCTTGTGCTAAAATAAAATTAAAGTTTTTCCCCATCAATCTGCAGTCAGTCCTTCCCAATGCGAAAGTAAAAACAGGTTTTTAGAAATGTTTGCAAATTTCAGAGCCTTTGCTATATAGTTACATAGTTGTTAAAGGGGTCGTCCCACAAAAAATATTCTACAGTTTTCAAACCAGCAACTGGATCTGAATACTTTTGTAATTGTATGTAATTGAAAATTTTGCATATCCACAGAGTTATTAAATAAAATGTATCTGTATAGCGCCACCTGCTGTTTGTTTTTTTTTCTTATTTCTTTGTCCTGCTCACTGAGATGGCCGCACATGCTCAGTTTCATCCATCAATTGCCTCTTGAGCTGTGATAGGTAGAGCTCAGACATGCCCCCTGAGCTGTGAGAGGGAGAGCATGGGCACGCCCCCTGAGCTGCAGCAGAAAATACACTCCCATTGAGCTTGATATAAATCTATCACAGCAATGAAGGGGAGATCTGTGAATCCCATGTGAGGTACAGGGCTGGTTCTAGCGTTGTTAGAAAGAGATTGTCATGTCCTGTACGATGTCTGATTTTCATTTTTTACATTAGTTATGGGATAACCCCTTTAAGGTTGGAAAAAGACAAAAGTCCATCAAGTCCAACATGTAATGCTGCTATATTGATCCACGGAACAAATCCCTGGGTCAATGTCCATCTTCCTTTTAAAAAGGGGTTGGGCCAAAGGAAAAGGGTGCATTGAACAGGATTTCTATACATTGTCATAAGCCTCAATGTTATATTGAATTAAAAAGTCAGCTAAACCTTTTTTTGAAGCCATCTACTGTATTTGCTATGACCAGCTCCAGAGATTTACAGATCTGACTGTAAAGAATGCTTGTCGCCTCTTATGACTGAATCTTTTTTTCTCCAGTCGTAGGTAGTGGCTCTTGTTTTTTGAGGGGGTTTAACACAGAATAGCTTCCCTTGATATTTTTGTATGGTCCATTTATATATTTTTACAGGTTAATCATGTCCCCCTAAGGCCCCATTCACACGACCGTATGAATGGGGCCGTATCTATCCCGCAATATTGCGGAATAGATGCACCCCCATTCATCTCTATGGCACGCGGGGAGCGGGGAGCCGCCTCACGGAGCTAGCACGTGGCTCCATATGAAGCTTGTCCTATACTTGTCCGTGCGTGCAAACAAGTATAGGCATTTTGAATGGGGCCACTCAGCGTGTGTTCAGAGCGTGCGGAACACACGCTGGGCGGCCCCCGTATTATTATGGGGGGTCCGCAATAATGCGGACCCGCAATAATACGGCCATCTGAATGGGGCCTTAGACGTCTTTTTTCAAGGCTAAGCAAATTCAGTTCATTTAATCTTTGCTCAGAGCTGAGATCTTCCAGGCCCTTTTAAAGGCACTTGACATTTAGCTCTGGGGTATCACATTTCTCTTGATCATCTTTGAGATTTGTCTACACCTTGATTAGAGTCTACCTGTGGTAAATTCAGCAGATAAGACATAATTTGGAAACACAGCCCTGTCTATATAAGGTCTTAGAGCTGACAATGCAAAAAAACAAGCCACAAGGAGGAAAGAACTGCCTATAGAGCCAAGAGACAGGATTGTGTGGAGGCACAGATCTGGAGAAGGGTACAGAAAATTGCTGCTTCACTGAAATTTCTCAAAAGCACATTGGCCTCCTAGTTATTAAATGAAATATGTTTTTCACATCTAGGAGTCTTCCTAGAGCTGTCTGCCCCAACAAAATACAAAATCAGGGAGAAGGGCCTTGGTAACAGAGGTGACCAAGAACCCAATGGTAATTCTGACCGAGCTCCAAAGATGCTATATGCAGATGGCAGAAAGTTCCAGAAGATCAAATGTCCCTGCAGTGCTCTGCTAATCTGGACTTTATGGAAAAGTGACCATAAAGAAGCCTCTCCTCAGTAAAAAACATGGAAGTTTGCAAAAAACAAAGCAGCTAAAGATTTTCTGGTCTGATGAAACCAAGAATGAACTTTTTGGCCTAAAAAAGCAGCCATTGCCTAATACCATCCCTACGGTGATGCTCAGTGGTGTCAGCATCATGCTGTGGGGGTGTTTTTCAGAAACTGGGACAGAGAGACTGGTCAGGAAAGCTGAATATAGCAAATACAGAGATATTCATAATGAGTGTCCAGAGACAACATAGGAGCGGCTAAAGTTGCGATATTCAGGCAGACTATAACTAGCAAATGTTCGCACGACACTAGTTAGTGATAATTAGCCAGTTTAAGGCCCCTTGCAGACGAGCGTGACACACGCACGTCTCCTGCATCGCATCTACTGGCCTGAACTCCCGCCACTGCCGGGGTCACATAGCATGTGAATCATTCCCCGGAAGAAGCCCTACGTGGCGAAACGGCATTGGGACTGGGACGCGGTTGTGCGGCATCTTATCTCCTACCTGTGGCGATGCTTCTGTATTGGTAACTTATGGCTATATATGCTTAATTGTTTTTAGCACTGATTGTTAATCAATGGGCCGTATGCAATATATGGAATCTATTGAGGCCCTGTCTGTAGTTTCGGCCCTTTGGCCTTTACAGCGTTGATTTGCCATAGCTCTTGGTTACCTGACTTTTTGCCCTGGTTATTTGGAGATGGATGCTGCACACCGCTTGCAACTACTCTGGTGTCAAACCTGTTGAATCTGGGCCTATGGCTGTTGGCGAGACATATATATATTTTTGTTACACCAGTTTGATGTCCTAACCGAGTGCAGCGCCCAACCCAATGGATGTATGCTTTTGTGTTTTTTTTAGTGCTGTCACCAGCTGGCTTAAAGGATAAGTCCGGGCAATTTATAAGTTTCTGGGTCAAGTAAGGGCACAGAAAGTTATTAATTGCCTGGACTTATCTTTTAAAGTGGGTAGGGGAAAAACCCCTGATGGGGTATGGGAGTGACCTTCCCGCCCTCTCTTTGGTCACTCCCAAAAAACCTCACCCTATGGGTACCTTCAATGTGGCTGCGGGTCTGCTGAGTAAAATCCACAGGGCATTTTTATACCGTTCACCAAACGGCGTTCAGTACTATGGTGCTGTCCGGACATACGCAGTTCTACACTGAACTGGGTATTTGCGTCCAGCCCCATAGTACTGAAGGTGGCATAAAATCAGCCTATGATGCGCTGTGGATTTTAGGCAGCAGAGAACCCCAAAAAAGTATCCCATTGTAAAGGCACCCGTAAATAAGGCAAGTTAACCTGCCTTTCAGCAACTGTTTGTTGCTGTAACTAACTGTGGAGGTTTTTTATATCACAGTTGAAGGACAGCAGCCTCCGTGATATGTACCCCATAGACAGCCTTATTCCATGCGTGACTGCATGAGAGGCGTGAAATAATTCGCACAGAGAAGAACCCCATCGGGATTTGCGGTGCAAGATTTTACTACTCTCATGATATCAACAAAATACCTCAAGAACAGTTAGTACCCGCTCACAAAATGGTGAGTAGTGTTCCTTGGCACGGGTGCCAGGGATAGAACCCCACGGTTATAGTTCACAAAAGGTGAAATCCCCACTTTGTGAAGCATAGTCGTGGGGATTATTTTAGGGATGGTACTGTTCTTGGGGTATGGGTTGGACGGTGCATCGGTGTGAGGCATTAAGCTGGTGTGGAGATGTTAAATGGCCAACACACCATGGGCATTAAATTTGGAGATGGGGTTCTGTTTATTCAAATGTATCCGAATTAAGTAGGGAATTTTTAAGGTGATTTTGTTTAATTTGGGGTCTAAGGGGGGAACATTACTTAATAAGTTAAATTACGGATTTTTACGTTGGGCACATATTTAGGATATTAAGGACAGTTTCTTGGACACACGGATTGCCATGCAAGACGGGTGACTGATGACTTAGTCATTCACATCAGACAGGGGGGTGGTATAATCCGATGAAATCCAGGCACGATTCATCTTTACAAAAGTCAGCATCTCAACACTGTGGCAGGAGAGCATCGTTCTTTGCGGTGTTACGATGTTACCCGCCACACTAAACACCCTCTCTGACGCAACACTACTGGCTGGGCAGGACAGAAGAGCCAAAGAAAACTCTGCCAGTTGAGGCCAAATGTCCAGTTTCTCTGCCCAGTACTGCACGGGGTCGGTGACACTTTGGGGCAGGGTACAATCCAGGTAGGCAGTGACCTGGTGGGTGAGCTCATGCTGGTCCACGCCATGAGTCCGGTGTTGTGTCCCCTCTTCAGCAGCTGGCTGCATTAAATCGCTCATTAGAGATTGGAGGCTGTAGCGACTTCTCACGCCTCCACTAGTGGTGGTGGTAGTGGAGCGCGCTGGTTCCCCCCGAGAGGATGTTGTCTGGGAACCTGGCTGGTCTCGCTGGTAAGTTGAGACCAACTGACTGGTGAGTAGGTCCCGGTAGTACCCCAGTTTTGCCTCCCTCTCTGATGGCGGAAAAAATTCAGCCATTTTGCGGCGGAAGCGAGGGTCCACCAGGGTGGCCAGTCAGTATTGGTCCCTCTGGCGGATGTCCACAATCCGGCTGTCATTCCTGAGACACTCCTGCAGGCACCTTGCCATCTGCACCAAGGACAATGAGCGCCTCTCCTCTCCACAGTCCTCGGTATAGTTCCAGGGTCTGCTGGGGTCTTCCTCCTCTTCCTCTACCACCTCATCCTCCATCTCCTCCTGTGATTGAGAGGCAGAGAAGCCAGGTGGTGGTGTGTGGAATGGCTGGGCGTAGACATCTTCCTCCTCCTCACCCTCCATCTGCACTTCATCCATCTCTGGGCTCAAGGCGATGTTCAGCCTTGGAGTGGTGGCCTGGGAATCCTCGCTGATGATGTTGTTCAGCGCACTTTCCAGAACATGGACGAGTGGGATGATGTCGTTGATCCCATAGTCATGCTTGCTCACAAACAGAGTCGCATCCTCAAAAGGGATCAACAATTGGCAGACTTCACGCATCATCTGCCAGTGTGTGACTTGGAAGTCGCAGTCTGGCGTGAAGCTGCCTGATTGCCCCCTTTGCTCGTACAGGCGGTCCAGCATATGGAGGGCAGAATTCCAGCGTGTTGGCACGTCGCAGATTAGCCGATGTTGGGGCAGACTGCGCTGTCTCTGGATTCTGAGCAGGGTGTTCCTTGCAGTGTAGGAGTGGCTGAAGTGTTTGCACACTTTGCGTGACATCCTCATAAGGTCTTGTAGTGCAGGAAATGATCAAAGAAACCTGTGCACTATGAGTTTTATCACATGTGCCATACAAGGTGTATGACTCAGCCCTCCCTGCTGCACTGCAGAGACAATGTTCCTCCCATTGTCTGCTACAACACTTCCCACCGTTAGTTGACGTGGGGTCAGCCATTCATCTATCTCCTCCCTGATGGTCCGGAGGAGATCCTGCCCACTGTGGCTCCGTTCACCCAGGCTCACCAAATGGAGGACAGCCTGAGAGCGCCGGGCCTGACATCGGTGGTAAGACACCGGGGCAGGTTGGACTACAGTCAAAGCGGCGGATGGTTGCAAGGTGGTGGAGGCAGAACTTGTGCTTCCCGCTGCTGGCCCCCTAAAGCATCGTGGAGGTGACAGTGGCAAGAATGGGCCAACTTCCTGATGGTCTTCTGGGAGGATGTTGACCCAATGGGCTATAACAGACATGTACTGTCATTGCCCATAATTAGAGGACCAGACATCAGCACTCAGGTGCACGGTCTTGGACACCGAGAGTCCCAATCAGTCGCCAACCTTTTTCTGCACATAACTGTGCAGTGATGGGACAGCTTTGCCAGAGATGTAATGGTGGCTGGGGACTCGCCATCTGGGGTGCGCACACGCCATGAAATCCCTGAAAGGCTGGGAGTCCATAATGTTGAAGGGCAGGGACTGAAGCACCAGCAGCTTAACCAGGTGTCCGGTCAGTTTCTGGGCCATGGGATGGCTGCTGGAATAGACCTGACGTCTGCCCATGGACTCAGTCACGGATTGCTGCCTCATTAGCGGTGTAGATGGCAGTGACACTGTGCTGCTGCTGGCACCTGAGGCTGACGAGCCCTGAGTTCCACTGAGAGGATGCTGCATGATGGGATCTGCAGTGTATGGTGCATCTTGACAGGAGGTGGTATTGGGGTCACGGTTCTTCTAGGCCTGTTGATGTTGCCTTTCTATATGCTTTCTCATGGATGTTGTCCCAAGATTTTCACCCCTACCACGACTGACCCTCTCATTGCACAGCAGGCACAAAGCAATGTGCTTATCTGTCCCCAGGCAGAAGAACTGCCAGACGACAGAGGACCGTGGTTTGCTGACAGCCATGGGGGGTCTTGCTGGCTGTTGACTGCCAAGGCTTTGAGGTAATGATCTCTGCCTGGTAGCTTGTCTTCTACCCCTCCCTCTTGTGCCTCGGTTCCTTGCAACAGTGGGATGTTGCTGCGTCGGTGGCACCTCTATTTCCTCTCCTGGTGATGTTGAGGATAATGCTGCTTGAGGGCGCCAAGTCCGATCAGCGACATCATCATCAAAGTCAGCACCACTGCTACTTTCCTCTGGTGGCTGGGACAGGATATCAGGTGTGGCACTGGATGCCCCTCCCTGGCTCTGTTGACTGCTTACAGCCAACACCTCCTCTGGAGTCTCAGTACGTTCCACCCGCTGACTTTGGTGAACTTCCTCCTCCTCATCACTAAAAAGTGGTAGAGACTCCAAGGGCAGATCAAGGTTTGCCAAGAGTTCCCTGGCAGAAGGTGCCCCAAAGGTGAGTGGCATCCTAATAACAGGGGACGGGGCAGAGAACTCTCGCTGACCGTCCCATGTAAGGGTGGTGTCGGATGATCCAGCCGATGCTTGACTCCTCCTTTGGGAGCTTTGGGCGGTGGAACTGGAGGATTGGGTAAGCCAATCTAGAACCGCTGGCTGTGTGGTTCTTACATGACCAGTGGGCGTCAGGGGTAGCTGCACCCTGCTGCCACGCCTGTTACCCCGGCTGCCACTGGGCCTGGTGCTGCCACTTCTCCTACCCTCACCGCCTGCTGTTGCACTCCTTGCCTGGGAAGTGCTGGAACTAGGATGCTTGGGCATATTTATTTGGGTGGGGGAAAATGAAATGAGATTAAAAAAAAGGCTTCTATAGGTTACTTCACCTTAGAGAGCTTTACACCTGTATTGGTGATAAGTGAGTTATTGGCCGGAAGGCACAAAGTTTAAATGAGTGATGCTTTGTGGGTTGACGGCACCCAGCAAAGCAGAAATGGACAGGTTTTGTGGGGCGCTGACTTAGCGTCACACTCTATGGAGGGCTTGAACAAGTTTTGCTGCTATAGGTTACTTAACCTATAACAGCTTATGAGAAAGAAACTTTTTTAATTTACTTTTTTGAAATATTTTGTATTTTTTTTTACTTTTTTAAACTTTACTTTTTTATAACTTTTTTTAACTTTTTTTTTAAACTTTTTTTTTTTTACTTTTTTTAAAACTTTTTTTGTTGCGGCTAAACGGGGTTGACGGCACCCAGCAGTTGCAGAGCAGCAACGTGTAGCGTGTACTCTCGATCACGGGACAGGAGCTGGTTCAATGCTACCTGTCCTGACTCTTTTCTCACTTTTCTCTCCCTATTTCTTTTTTTATCTCCCTATCTCTCCCTAGATCTCACTATTTTTTTCTTTAGATGCCTATCTCTCCCTATCTCTACCTATCTCTTGATTTCTCAGCCTCTTTCCCTATCTATCACCTTATCTTCTATATCTAGCTTTCCCTGGATCTTGCTATTTGGTTCTTTCTCTTCCTCTCTCCTGTTTCTCTCACTAACCCTTTCTATTCCTTCTCTATCTCTCCCTGTATCTATCTAGTTGTTTGGCTATCTATCTATCTATCTATCTATCTATCTATCTATCTATCTATCTATCTATCTCTTTTCCCTCTCTATCTAATATGGAGCGCCTCTCCCTGTGAAGTCTGGTGACGCACTGACGAGCTGTTGGCGCGCTCAGGCACTTCAGGGGCTGTGGGGTGACGTCACACATCTTCATTTTCACAGAAAACCAGGATACAAGGGATTATAGGAGTAATAATCCCTTGTATCCTGGTCTATTCTGTGAAAAAAGTACAGTTTTGTGTCGCCGTTGTTATATTAACCAGATTCGTTACGAACTTTTTCAAAGTTCGGTTCGGTGACGAACCGAACTTTTGGCAAAGTTCGTAACGAATCTGGTTTGTTGCGGTTCGGTTTGCTCATCCCTATTGCAGACTGCTAGCAACAAATTCATAAACTTCTAGTATGAATAACAGGGGGAAATGTACAACATGGAGTCATAGGAAAAGATTCTCCAGAATTATTACCTGGGAAATGCGAGTGCAGTAATTATTAACAGAGACCTGTCAGAAGAGTTGCAGGTCCCCTTTAAGGGCTCAGGGCACTCTCATTCCAGCTACAGTGTTGAATACCGATAGATATTGATCATCATAAAACTCAGTTGAATGTTCCTCTTGATATTGGAGTTTGAAAACTCTAACAAACGATCAAAATCCATTGTTGTATAGTGAATGTCTCAGCGCTTAAAACATTCAGGGATGATATTGAGAGTGATTTCTCTCCCTGCACATTGTTCGTATGGATCAGTGTCAGCCCGGTGACAGGGCATTTTAAGGAAGATGAAATGCAATTCTATTCACGGTTTCCTCAACTGTATCAGCATCAGTCACCTTACCGGTCTTTTCATTGAACAAAGAGCACGGTTCTGGTAGATAGTGAGTTATGATGACAGTAACGTATGACCATTCCACAGACCTGCCATACAATGGGAGGCAAAGTTTCTGTCTGACACGTTGCATTTATATGTTTGTTTAAAGGGGCTGTCCAAGATTTTAATACTGATGACCTATCAGACCACCAATATCTGATCATATGAATGTCCAAATTCCAGCACATTTGTTGCTATTCTATATTCTACATTTTTCAAACCAGCACCTGGATCTGAATACTTTTGTAATTGCATGTAATTGAAAATGTAGCATAGCCACTGAGATATTCAATAAAATGTATCTGTATAGCGCCACCTGCTGTTTTCTCTTTTCCTTATTTTTTTTGTCCGTCTCACTGAGCTGGTCACACATGCTCAGTTTAAATCTTCAATTGCCACCAGCTATATGTTCTGTTAGGAGCTATGGCAGAAAGGACATGCCTTCTGAGCTGCCATGCTGAGGATAATCTAGCAGATCAATTGGAATAATGAATGTGGAGATCTCTGGATCTATATGAGGTACAGGGTTGGTTCTAATTTTGGTAGAAAGGTATTGTCATGTACTATATGATGTCTGATTTTCATTTTTTTACGTCAATCATGGCAATAATAATATTTATTTTGCTTATATATCTCAATTGGGCGTAAGATGGATATATAAATATATGGGCGTTATGGAAAGAGTCAAGTAAGGGTGTGAAACACTGTGGACACCTCATCACTAAAACCAATGCAGGTGGTGGCCCCTTTGCATTAGCAGATGGGGGTTAGGTGACTCACTTTATGATTGGTGGGGTCCCAAAGGTAGGACCCTAGCCTATGGGATATTTATGACCTTTGCTGCATATATTAACCATTAGCATTTCTGTTTCAATAGTTATTATTGAGTTTTTCATATTAAACATTTAAAGAAAGTGCATTACAGTTTGATTTGTTACAGTGTCAAGCAGAATACCATTATACGTAGTCAGGTAATCAAAGGAGAATATAAGTTACAATATAATACAATTATTCAGATAATATTATTTTATGTAAAGCATCAACCTTTACTTTATTGTGCCTTAATGAAGCAACCTATTTGATGCTTGGAACCTGCTTTGTGTGGCCAAAAAGTATTGTGTACTGTACCTTTAGCATTTCTATTTGATAAAAAGTATAGTGTTAAAAGTATGGTTATATACTGTATTCCAAACATTTAATTTGTATGTTCATATCATAAGCATCATCTATCTTACAAATGTGAGCTTGGGAGCTCTCTTCAGCTTCCTATTAACCATTCATATCACATGAGACAGCTCATTATTCCCATTATCAACACTTAGTTATGAATTTTAGTTATTGGCATATTGAGTTTTCAAGAAAAATATTAACTATGAGGCATTTTTCCAATGCCTCCAGGCTCCAGTCTTAGCCATTCAATGTAATACTTAAAATAAAGCTGTATTATGCAGATGATGCCCTAATGGGCACCATGACCAACTCTTTGAGTTCTAGTTAAAGAATACAGGTGGCTATAAATGGTATCTGAATTCAGACAGGGTGTACCCTACTGAATACATGAGCCATTTTATTTTTCAGTATGTACTGAGAGCTTCCTTGCATAGCCTTACAATTTAAGTCAATGTATCGGAATGTTCTTTTTGCCAAAATAAGGTACTGTTATACAAAATACAATACAATACTGCAAGAACTGCAAGGTATGATTACTAGTTTACCTTATAACCGTATACTATATGGGGAACACCAATAGAAGGTATCGTAGAAGTTTAGCATAACAGCTTTGAATTCAACAGTCTTTCAGGCTGATGTATCCAGGATGTTTGAGAAATGTATATAGGTATGCAAAAAGAGGGTGCTCATGAAAGCTTGTAGAAAAGCAGATACAACTTTTAGCATGAAGCTGGCAATGTAATGGTTACAGGAAAATTGTATGGGGTCTGAGCTCAGGGGCGTAACTACCATAGCGACAGACAATGCGACTGCTATAGGGCCCAGTCTTAGTTGAGATTATCTCCTCTTCTACTGGAGGTGAAACTTGGTCAGGACTCTACCCTCTAAAGGAACAACTTTTAGCAAATGAAGCAGTGGAAAAATGGCACAAGAGTCATTGAAATGAGTTTAGGCAGAAACCCTTCTGTCCTGTGTGAGGGGCCTGGTTTGATCCTTGCTATGGGGCCCTTACTTCTCTATGTACGCCACTGTCTGAGCTCATATCCTGTAAAAATTATATTGGTAAAGTTAGGCTACTTTCACACTAGCGTTTCTATTTTCTGGTATTGAGATCCATCATAAGATCTCAATACTGGAGGAAAAAGCTTTCGTTGTCAATGGGGACAAAACATAACTGAACAGAACGGAGTGCTGCAAAAAGCATTTTTGTTATGTTCAAAAGTTTGGTTACGCTATCATACCGGAAAGCAAACTGCAGTAAGCTGCATTATTTTTTCCGTCCTGGGATGCAGAGCAAGATGGATCCGTCAGGACCCACAATGCAAGTCAATGCATCCGTTTAACTCTGACACAATCTGACACAATAGAAAACAGATCCGTCCCCCATTGACTTTCAGTGGTGTTCATGACGGATCTATCTTGGCTATGTTAAAGATAATACAACCAGATCCGTTCATAACGGATGCAGATGGTTGTATTATCAGTAACCGAAGTGTTTTTGCTGAACCCTGCCAGATCCAGTAAAAAACACTAGTGTGAAAGTAGCCTTAGATGAGTGCAATAAAATATCTCAATATTGGCTACTTTCTCTTCTCCAAATCTTATGGTCAAGTTTCCAAGCAACAACTTGGATATGGGGATAAATGTACTATTTCCTATTGTTCGTAAGGTTGGATATAGCAATAGAAGGTAGCATGATCTTTTGGTCCTGATAGACAAGAGGCTCTTGATATGTGCCTACACAAACTAACCCTCCCATAGGCTGGAAAAAAATCAGCTACAACTTCAAACATGAACTGGACTTAATGTTTAATGAGTAGTGGAAGTAAAACCACTGCACTAGCCAATAGGTTTGACTTTGGGATAATGCTAATGGCATTATTATGGCAATCCTGTGGTTTTCCCCCTTTAACCCATATACAGGGATCTGGTCTTCGCTGCATGGGAGCCACTAGGCTGCTACCTTTTGGAGTAGTCCCTGTGTGGTTGACAGCTGACTCACAGGTCAGGCCATTCAAGGGTAAAGCAGAATCATAGTCAGGGAGAAAAAGAGGTCAAGGCAGGCAGAGTACGTGAGAATCCATGAAATCCAAGGCAGGTGGAGTATGTGCCAATCCATGAAATATGTCTGAGGTCAGGGCAGGTGGAGTACATAAGAATCCTTGAAACAAGTCTGAGGTCAGGACAAGTGGAGTACGTGCCAATCCATGAAACAATACAAATTGTAGGTCAAGGCAGGTAGCAATGGGTCAATACAGTTATCAGGCCAAGGTCAGGTTAGGCAGCAGATGGTCAGGAAACAGGCAGAGATTGGTACATGGGCAGACAAACAGAACAGCACACCTTTGCAAGAACTAGCCAGCTACATAATCTTTTGCTCAGGTAGAGAATGAGACAAACAGCATGGAATATATAGCAGAAGCTGATTAACACTTTAAAAACAGCCTAGAAACCGCATACAGAACAAAAGGAGTTAACCCTTGCAATACTGCAGAGGTGAGGGTCAATCAAAAATATCAAAATGCATTTTCACCCAAAAGATACACAGGATACCGGTACCTGGGCCTTCTTTCGGAGTGTCTGGCCTTTTGACAATCACAGGGTAAGAAGAGTGGGTTCCATTCCTGCCAAAACAGCGTGACATCAGTGGGTACAGGCTGCCGACATAACAGAATGCAGTAGTTTTTATCTTTTTGGTGGTGACATGCAGTGGTGCATCACCAATGTCAGGTGAGAAAATCTCCCCAGGCAGCACCAGGTAGGGGCGGGCAAGAGAGGGGCAGCCGAAGGGCCATGGGCTGAAGGGACAGGGGTTAGGTTAAGAGATTGATACTGGGGAGGGAGGGGCACGATTTCAGTTTTCGCCTCAAGCAGCAGAAAGGCTAGGTACACCCCTGGTGACATGCCTAAGAAGTTGTGAAGACTGTACACTCACATGGTGTAGTTAGATGAGTGCAATAAGGTTGCATAATATTGGTTACTTTCACTGCTCTAATCGCTTTCCCAACAACAAGTGGGATTCAGAGATATTACTATTCAGTATTGTTTGAAAGGCTGTACACATCAAAAGAAGGTACAGTAGTTTGATCTTCTGATCCTGATAGACAAGGGGCCCTTGATATTTACCTACACTCCACTGTTCTGTAAGTAATCATCAGATTCTGGATTTCAGCGTTCAGTGCTTCTACAGTAATCATCATACAAGATGAATTCTGTCTGGGAGAATAGATAACCAGCAAGGTAAATATGTAGACGCGAGTAGAGAAAATCTTGAATGTCCTTGTGAATTACTGAAGAATAAATCGTAAAGGTAGACACAGTAAGTATTCTCTACAAGACAGTACATAACAATGAAAGTGCATAAAATGAGCATCTTAAGTGACTCCGGTATAATCCTCAAGAATGAGATCCTTAAATATGCAAACAAATGATATTGAACAGATGTTGATTAACATTTTTATGTCTCTTGTAGCCATTGTGCAGAATGAAATTCATCCCCTACCTTTGTGTGAATTTTCGGCATACTGAGGGAATGCAACATAAAAAGGTAAAAAAAATAATAACACAGCGAGCGAATAAATTCAAGCTGGGATCTTTGTATCAGTGACCAATTACCAATTCACTCACTCTTGATGAGATGTGAAGTGAAACCTTTTGGCCTCCAGGGAGACTTTACCTTAATACCGTAGTTTTATCCCTCTGGTTTTTCTGCTGTGTTTTTTACATCTGGCACTGTAAAGTAATGACCTCAGCTCAAAGCTATGTAAAGCTTCATAAAGCGAGTGAAGTCTTCTGCTCCAAAATCACTACTTCCCATCTACCTCATCACAACATGAAATATCCAGGTTTAATATTCGGCTGGGCTATAGACACTATAGCAATCCTGTAATGGCCCTTTGTCTGGGTGAAGCTATTCTTCTTTTCAATGATATAGAGAAAACTTGAAGAGTTATAACCTCTCAAGTCGCCATAAAGAGCTTGAAAGATGCACATGAAAGGCTGGACTCTGACTCTGAGATGTTGTATCTTATAAAAGCAACATTTGTACAGTGTAGCTGTTTCCTTATGTTCTTTTATATGTACCACTACCCATGGCAGTGGTAGTGGCTCTGGCTATAATAGTCAATCACAGTGGCTGTCCTCAAACAGATGCTCCCTAGGGCCAGAACAGTGATAGGAGGGAGCACCATTTCTTGCTCTGGGCAACACCCTGATGTTGGGGCTTATGGCTGATGGTAGATGGATGTCCTTGATGTTATAGGTTTGGTGCAGATGCAAGAAGGCAGGAAGTTTAGGATGCAACGGTCGGTGTATGGTGCAAGAAACAAGGCTAGATGTAGAAAACAAAAGTCTCTTTACTAAAATGCAGAATGAGAGTTGTAGTGCATCCAACGGTATTAAAACACAGTTCCAATTCGCAGTGCAAATCTCCCTAGATAGCAATATATGGATTTGAGCACGGATGAGGATTGTGGTACTTGCAGTGGCCGAGTTTGAGGTGGCCCCAACTCTACGCTGGGTCCCCGGGGCACTGTCAAGGTGTCACCACAGGTTGCTGCTCTCCAGAAAGGATGGTAAGGCGTGGTGCACCACAATGGGAAATAAGTTCCGGGAGTTAGGGTCTGCAGTAAACCACATATCACTGCCAAAAAAGAACATTTAAAGGGTTTCTGTCACCAGTTTTGGGCATATAAAACAGGATGACATTTGCAATGTGCAAATGTCACCTGATGCCCAAACTGGTGATCATTTTTTTACTGGTGCCCCCGTTTTTGAAATAAATCAACTTTTGTCGTATGCAAATGAAGCTTACTAGGTGCAAGGGGCGGTAACCCTGCACCTAGTAAGCGCCGTTTCCCTACCTTTATTCACGCCCCTTTGTTGTGATGGACAGGGCCAGGCAGCTCGCTCTATCTGCTCCTGGCCCTGTCCGTGCTGAAAATCCCGCGCCTGCGCCGTTCGGACTGCATTCGGCGCAGGCGCAGTGAGTGCCGATTTGCTGCCGGGCTCCCGGCTTCCTCACTGCGCCTGCGCCGCCTTCTCTTCTGGGTGTTCTGTGACGTCATCGGCGCAGGCGCAGTGAGGAAGCCGGAGCCCGGCAGCAATCGGCACTCACTGCGCCTGCGCCGAATGAAGTCCGAACGGCGCAGGCGCGGGATTTTCAGCACGGACAGGGCCAGGAGCAGATAGAGCGAGCTGCCTGGCCCTGTCCATCACAACAAAGGGGGCGTGAATAAAGGTAGGGAAACGGCGCTTACTAGGTGCAGGGTTACCGCCCCTTGCACCTAGTAAGCTTCATTTGCATACGACAAAAGTTGATTTATTTCAAAAACGGGGGCACCAGTAAAAAAATGATCACCAGTTTGGGCATCAGGTGACATTTGCACATTGCAAATGTCATCCTGTTTTATATGCCCAAAACTGGTGACAGAAACCCTTTAAAAATAAAACAACAAAGTCTTTATTACTGATATACTGTGTTAAAAAGTAAATAGAGGAGATCCCCATCTATTGAGTGGGACAAAAAGGCAGTAAACACCACTTGGAGGGAAATGACCCGAAAGCAGGCGCAGGTGTTTGATAAATAGGCAACACTGCGCTGGTATATAATCTATCGGTTCATGTCCCTAATATCCAGTGGTGATCAAATGAATGCAGAGGGAGACAGCTGCCACACACTAAACGCCAGGCCACTGCACCGTGTCACATAAAGTGACACCTATGTATGGTACAGGGCGTTGTGACACCTATGTATGTACAGGGCGTTGTGCAGCACGCTGCGCCCCTCAATAATCCCAATCCCCCTCAGTAGCGGACACACTGGTGTTATTTAAGTACATACACCAGGACAATGCACCGTATTGAGCACTCCTGAATTCCCTAATCTGTGTCCCTAACTGACGTGCCTAGCACTATGTATTTCCTGTCTAGTCCCCTGATGCTCAATGCGTTTCGCCCTGCTTATCAGGGCTCCTCAGGAGCTGGGACCGCAAACAGAGAAGACAGACAACCCAAAAAGCCGTATGCTCCTGGTGGTGGAGCGACGGCATCCGGCGCTGTAATGACCGTTACTGCAGTAAATCAGTCTGCTTCTTTACTAAAGGAACTCAAGTGCAAAACAATACAGGCAGTCTCCTCCCTGGTAGAACGGTTTGATTCTGAGGAAACGCTTGAGATAGCGGTCTCGCTCTATCTCAGAAGACTGGTATCCTGGACACAGGCTGAAAGCCCATGATCTGTGGTTCAGTAGTCTGGCTGACTCTTTGGTGACAGGGCTGGTTACCCATGGTCTGTGGCTCAGCATCCTCATCTCAGCGTCCTCTTCCAGTCATCCATGCAGTCTGGCAGAGTCTCTTCTTCTAATCACTGGTCCCTAACTGCAGAACAGTTCTGACTGCTCTCCTTACATACAGATTCTAGCTGAACTAGAACCTTATAGTGGACGGGGTGGAGTTGAGAAACTCAGCACAAACAGTTACAATGTTAAAATTCTGGTCTCTCATAGACTAGCCTTAAAACATAACAACATAGCAGCATCTGGTTTTCAAAAGGTCAGGTTGTCTGATTTTAGTGGTAAACAAGTCTGGCTTTTTCCCTCCAAAACATGCTCTTCTATAAACCTTATTGTAACTGTGGAAAATGACCAGGTTCTTATCATTAGCTAGAAAGTCCCAAAAGTCTCCCTGTATTAATTAACGCTTTCCACAGTGCACTGCAAATACAGTACAAATGAACAGGACATATCATAACATTATATATATATATATATATATATATATATATATATATATATATTGTAGTTACACAGTACTAAATGGTATAAGCCAGTGCAAGTTAACCCATTAAAGTATAATAAAGTATGGAATAGATGATTTTGCGTAGGGGAAAAATGTCCACAAATGTCCAGACGTCATACAGTCATGTCCAGACATACTCTTTCCTCTCTATCTTCCCTCAGTCTCTTTCTGCATACTGTAAGATTAGCAATATTACTCTTGAAATGCTGGCTGTAATTTCCAACTGAATAATACAGGGTTTAAGAAATTACTGGCCAGGTGGGGTCCTAGTGTGAAGAATGTCTCAACAATGGCCTTCTCACAGCAGTAAAGTCTAAGCTTTGATAAGCAAATACCTTACTGAATGACTCCAATGCTCTTCTTGGTGCTCTCTCTATTTCTTGAGCACTCTACAAATGGTGAGATCTTTCTCAAGGCAGATGATTCTCAGAGAAGGTTATTCTCCGGATCTTTGGTCCAGTCACATAAGGACATGGAGCTTCCTCTCTCTTACTCTAACTCTAGGCTCACTAAAACTGATGACTTTAGACTAAGCTAGGGGCAGAACCAGGCCCACCTTAACTTCCTGGGTCCCAATGGTTGTGTGCTGGTTACACCTCTGCTACAGTATATGCTGATACCCACAAGAGACTGTAATATTAGAGCTAGGATGAAAATGTAATCTTTTTTCCTTAGTAAAAGTAAGCCTAGCTATGCCTCTGCATAGGATCTTCACGTACGGCTCCTGTTGAGCATTTTATCACTTTCAGTTTACCACCATAAAAAAATATGTTATTCCTATTATTTATGTGATATAATATATTTTTGCCTATATAACAGAATACATGAATCATATAAAATATGGTATAATTGTACTGTTAATTCTTAGGCGGCCATGAGAATAGAGAATGAGGAGAATAGTCTACAATAACTTCTAATTATTTAGTCATTTTTAATTTCCCTTGTTTCTTGAACTATTTTTCCTTCTGGAAATTAATTACCTTGCACTTATATCTGGTTCGTGTATAGTCCTCTAGCACAGTTTACAGTGGATATTGCAACCACAAACTCTAAATGTCTTATATTATGGATTGTACACAGGGGCGGATTGGCCATAGACCTTACAAGGAAATTTCCCAATGGGGCATTGGCAGGGGGCCACCTGAGTCCTCCTCACGGCCGGCAAGTGGAAGCTTTAGGGGATGTATTTTGTGCTGCTGGCAGTATTTTGTGATGGACTGTGGTATTTGGCTCTGTTTGGGTTGTATAATGTGCCACAATATGGTATTGTTGGCCCTGCCTTCCATCAGTTTGGACCTGACTACAAAATAGGGCCACTTTTAGTATTTTTTTCCAGGGCCACTTTAAGTTCTCAGTCTGCCCCTGATTGTACAATTAAAGGGGTATTCTGCTTTGGACATTTTTTTGTTTTGTTATTAGGGTCTACAAATGATGAGGTTATCCCAGGGTGTTATGTTAGTTGGATCCTTAAGAGCTCCAATCTTTGAGGGAACACATCAGCAGTCTCAATTTCCCTACAGTGCCCCCGGAGGGCAAATGGAGTATTACACAGTATTACAAGGCTCCCATTTAAATTGATGACCTAGCAATGTAAATGGACATGCTACATCTTCCAGGTGCTCTTTGTAGGGGAGGGCTTTAAACTGAGAAACCCACCTTTATTAGCTCAGAATTTCACAAAAGAGCTGCATACCAGAAACTGCTTGCTAGCTTAGTTGAAGGGGTATTCCAGACTTTTACTACACAGGGTAGGCCATCAATATCGGATCAGCTGTGCATTTGTACGTAGCTCTGGCATTGAAAGTCGACACCAGAACTTCATAGCTCCATCCATTGTGTAATAGATGGAGCTGGTAATTGCAGGGCTCCTCCCATTGAAGTGAATGGGAGCAGTGGTGTAGTGACAAGCTGTGTGCACTGCACAACAGTTGGTAAAGACTTTTCGGACAGGGGCTACTCTGAAATAGCTGATTAGCAGGGGATGTTGGACCTCTGCCAATCAGATGCTGATGGTTTATGGCAGGGCTGGGGAACCCGTGGCTCTCCAGCTGTTGTAAAACTACAACTCCCACCATGTCCTGCTGTAGGTTGATAGTTGTAGGCAGACTGGACACCCTGGGAGTTTTAGTTTTCCAACAGCTGGAGAGCAACAGGTTGACCATCCCTGGTTTATGGTGAGGAATAGGCTGCCAACATTAAAATCCTGGATAACCACTTTAAAGGGAATCTGTCACTAGGATAATTGCTATTGAAGTAAAGCCGGAGCCTAACAGCACTTAGTACCTTATTTCTAGATGTGCCTTTGTTTCAGCAATAGGTTTTTTTCTATCTTCTGAAAATCCAGCTTATGTGGTATGCAAATGAGCCAGTAAGGTGCTCAGAGGGGCGTCACTCTTGCAGGAAGGAGCCCAGGCATGCCTCCTGCTAGTGCCAAAGCCCGCCCTCATACTGGGAGCAGGGAAAGGGAGGCAGAGTTATGGCTTGAATGTGATGTAGGAGGCGTGCCTGGGCTCCTTCCTGTAAGAGCGACGCCCTTCTAGGCACCTTACTGGCTCATTTGCATACCAAATAAACTGGATTTTCAGAAGATAGAAAACATCTATTGCTGAAACAAAGGCACCTCTGGAAATAAGGTACTACGTGCTATTAGGCTATGGATTTACTTCAATAGTGATTTATCCTGGTGACAGATTCCCTTTAAGTTACATACTGGGAAACAAGGCAATGTACAGTAATATGACCTACTGTAGGAAAAACTGTTCTGCAGTATTATAGAAGCTCAACAGGATACCGTATATATTTCAATAAACTTGTTGACGGTTTCTGGCAGAATTGTACATGTATTTTGGCTGCAATGCAGGCAATATCTTATGATGTGGATGCTATCAATATATAAAAACTATAAAACACTGAAGAAGTATGTAAAATATAGGTAATAGGCAGCACTGTGGTTAGCACTGGTGCCTTGCAGAGCTGGGGTCCTAGGTTTGAATCCGACCACGGACAACATCTGCATGGAGTTTGTATGTTCTCCCCGCGTTTGCATGGGTTTCCTCCGGGTTCTCTGGTTTCCACCGACACTCCAAAGAGATACTAATAGGGAACTTAGATTGTGAGCCCCATTGGGGACAGTTTGATGCTAATGTCTAATTTGAATTACCGGTAGTAGCGCTATATAACTGCATAAATAATAATAACCTCATGTATTTAAATTTTCTTTTCTATCTGCCTCCCTGCCAGAACACACACATGAAATCAGATGAACTGTTAGTTTGATGATGAGCTATATATAACAAAATACTGTATTCACTCCTCTACCACAATGACTGTCTCAGCTCTGCTAACTCTACTTTAGCCATGAAGAACTACTGTATAATATATATGGATATAAAAGGCAGCAGGCGTAGAGAACCAGGCCTAGGGCAGAAGGTAATGAAATTCTAACTCTGATGTGTTGCTTGGTCCAGCATTCAAATTATTCGATCTATCCACATCCACACATGGTTCTGGAAACAACTATTGATGCCTTTGATGTACAGCATGATCCCCCATATAAGACCTGCTGGAGAAGAACATCTACAGGGGTGCATGAATGTGTCTACATATTCAATCAAAACTGTCCTGAGTAAAATGGATTGGAAATTGCTTTTAAAGCCATATGCCGAACGGATACACTTAGTATGCCAACAACACTGTGAGAGGGCAGAGATGTCTGCAGATAACATTTCACAACTATATTGTATGCAGGGCCAGCTTTTCATTGGAGGGTGACCCCCCTCCCCCCAGTGTTGTACTGTTATACAGTGTAAATATTACCATACTGTGCAGTGCCCACTTCTAAATTAACCATAACAGTGCCATATAGTAATAGTATGATAGTCTGTAAGGCTAAAAAAGACATCCGTCCATCCAGTTCAGCTTATTATCCTGCAAATAAAAAAAAAAATAAAAATCATCAGGTAAACTGTAATTTTTCTCATCTTAAGGGAAAAGTATGTTCTGACTGCAAATCAGTGGTGTACCTTCTATAAAAGAGTATCATGGTATTTGGTTTTGCTGGGGCAGTATTTAGTGCTGTGGAATTTGTTTCTGCTGGGAAAGTATTTTGTGCTGCATTGTGGTATTGTGGTTTTCTTTGGGCGATAGTCCATGCTGCATTCTTGTATTGTATCACAGATCAGCGGGTGTGGGCCCACTGCACCAACTAACTGGATTGGCTTTGGGCTAAACCCTAAGGACTTTATTCTTGTGCCCCTTGGTATTCACCATTTAACTTCTGTACAGAGGAGCATCCAGACCGCTACCTCCTGGGATAGTCCCAGTATAGTTGACAGCTGACCAACTGAGGTCAGAGACACTGGTGCAACGCCGGTCTTAATTAAATTTGCCCCAAAATCTTCCAAACACCTTTGCTGGTCACAGGGAAGTTTGAAGCTTAGGCATCCTCTGCTTGGAAAGGGTGCCTTAAATATCCAGGGTCCCTCATTAGCTGGGGAAGGATTTGCACACACTGGCCCTTTAAGAGACTACAGGTGAGCACATGTGTGCACTAAGGGAACCGAGACTGGAGTAATGGAGATAGCAGCTTACAAAGGATGCTGGATAGCATGGTGGGTAGCAAATGCCACTAAGCTAAAATATCTTAAGTTCCTAATCTATCCCTGACTCACTGGGAGATTACGATGGTACCAGATGTTGGCAGAGTTGATGCAGGTAGCAAATAAGATAGGTAGGCATTATATTCAAGAACGCTATATTATTACAGCTAGATTTTCCCTCAAGGTCTGTGACTTTATCTCTGTAAGGCCAAGTGCCCGTCCACAATGTCATTTTGCGCTGATGGATGTTCTGCCATTTTGGTTTTGCCGTACACTATCTCAGCCCACAGCTCTTCCATGTTGTCTCGTGGTCTCGTGGTTTGTATATTTTTGTTAAGGGACTTATAGTGATAGTAACATCAGTTTCCTAGGATTTTCAGTCACTGGACTCTCTGAGGAAGGAATATTATGCAAGTCACAAGTTGCCTCAAAATGGAGATCCTCTGGAGAGTCATCCACTGATCAGGAATCATACCTCTTTTCAATGCTGGGTCTTGGAAGATAGTGGAAGCTTCTAGAGAGTCTTAAATAGGTCTTCTGGAGTGGTCCCCTAAGCAGACTCATATACCAGCTATGCTGGTTCCTGAAATCAAAATCGCTTTGTATTATTCGTAAATGTTCTTAAAATTTTGAATGCTAACACTACGTAAGCTACGTACGCATTCTTTTTGCCCCCTCCCCTGGCCTCCTGAAGCGGGAAAATGACTACGCCCCCTCAAGAGTGGGAAAAACCAGATCGGCCTACCGGAACTAACTATTTACACATACACTACCGTACAGAAGTTTGGGGTCACCCAGACAATTTTGCGTTTTCCATGAAAACTCACACTTTTATTTATTAAATGAGTTGCAAAATGAATAAAAAATATAGTCAAGACACTGACAAGGTTAGAAATAATTATTTTTATTTGAAATAATAATTTTCTCCTTCAAACTTTGCTTTTGTCAAAGAATGCTCCATTCGCAGTAATTACAGCATTGCAGACCTTTGGCATTCTAGCTGTTAATTTGCTGAGGTAATCTGGAGAAATTTCACCCCATGCTTCCAAAAGCCCCTCCAACAAGTTGGATTGGCTTGATGGGCATTTTTTGCATACAATACAGTCAAGCTGCTCCCACAACAGCTCAATGGGGTTGAGATCTGGTGACTGCGCTGGCCACTCCATTACAGATAGAATTCCAGCTGCCTGCTTCTTCTCTAGATAGTTCTTGCATAATTTGGAGATGTGTTTTGGGTCATTGTCCTGTTATAGGAGGAAATTGGCTCTAATCAAGCGCTGTCCACAGGGTATGGCATGGTGTTGCAAAATTGAGTGATAGCCTTCCTTATTAAAAATCCCTTTTAACTTTTACAAATCTCCCACTTTACCAGCACTAAAGCAACCCCAGAGCATCACATTACCTCCACCATGCTTGACAGATGGTGTCAGGCACTCTTCCAGCATCTTTTCAGTTGTTCTGCGTTTCACAAATGTTCTTCTGTGTGATCCAATCACCTCAAACTTTGATTCGTCTGTCCATAACACTTTTTTCCAATCTTCCTCTGTTCCTTTTCTCAATCTGCTCTGTGTTCTTTTGCCCATATTAATCTTTAACTTTTATTAGCCAGTCTCAGATATGGCTTTTTCTTTGCCAGTCTGACCTGAAGGCCAGCATCCCGGAGTCGCCTCTTCACTGTAAACGTTGACACTGGCGTTTTGCGGGTACTATTTAATGAAACTGCCAGTTGAGGACCTGTGAGGCGTCTATTTCTCAAACTAGAGATGTAACTAGAGATAGAGTGAGGCCTCCCACTTCTCTTTCTACTCTGGTTGTAGCCTGTTTGTGCTGTCCTCTGAAGGAAGTAGTACACACCGTTGTAGAAAATCTTCAGTTTCTTGGCAATTTCTCGCATGGAATAGCCTTCATTTCTAAGAACAAGAATAGACTGTGGAGTTTCACATGAAAGTTCTATTTTTCTGGCCATTTTGAGAATTTAATCGAACCCACAAATGTAATGCTCCAGATTCTCAAGTAGCTCAAAGGAAGGTCAGTTTTATAGCTTCTCTAACCAGCAAAACTGTTTTCAGCTGTGCTAACATACTTGCACAAGGGTTTTCAAGGGTTTTCTAAACATTCATTAGCATTAGCAAACACAATGTACCATAAGAACACTGGAGTAATGGTTGCTGGAAATGGGCCTCTATATGCCTATGTAGATATTGCATTAACCCCAGTATGCATGGTGTTAGAAATCTACACAGGCCTGTATGCAAATCATATGGAGGAACTCAAATAACTAACTTTTACAAGTTTACATTATCACTAGGATTGTAGAGCACGGTACAATTCTTGAAAAAAAATATTCCAAATGTAACTAATGTAACTAATAGGTCCTAGTCGATCCGTTTCCAACCTCGAAGGACGAGTTCGCTTATCACTTTCAAAAATTATTGCTTCAATCCCTTTGTCAGTCAAACCCTTGGTTAAAGAATGTGCCATTGTTGACTTAGGGGCCATTCAGATGGCCATGTTTTTGCGGATCCAAAAAATGCAGATCCACAAAAACATGGAAGCCGGCCAGTGTGTGTTCCGCAATTTGCGGAACACACATGGACTGCACCCCATACAAAATGCCTATTCTTGTCTGCAATTGCGGACAAGAATAGGACATGTTCTATCTTTTTTCGCAGAGCTGCGTCTGTCTGCCATCTAATGCTGCCCATTGAAATTAATGGGGCTGCATTTATTCCGCAAATTGCGGAATAGATGGGTACCCATTCAAAAGGTCTTGTGAACGGACCCTTAGATGTCAGTAAACTCAAAGGAAAAACACAGTGTATGCTGTCCTCCGGATGCTCATTACTGTGTTCAGAAAGAGATGATGTCATGGCTATGTGACATTGAGAAGGAAGAGTCAGTCTCCCTCCCAAGATCACATGGCCATGACATTATCACAGGTCTTTCTACACACAGGCATGATCCACCCCCCTCCCCAGCAACCCTGATTACAATAACACAGTAACTGGTGACACATTAACTGATGAGTATATAATAAACATAATACGGGCCTAAAAGGCCCGTGTTATGTAAATATGTGGTTTTCCAAAAAATGCATTGTTATATCAAAATGCCTATCACATAAAACTTTATAAACAACTGAAAATTACCTTCAACTACAAGCTTGAGGAATACCTGGAGTTTCAAAATTCTAACTAAAGTAATCTTGCAGAAAATAGCAAACACGTAAGATAGCGGGCCTAAAAGGCCCGGGATATGCATACTAGGGTTAAAAAACAGATGTATGCAGCTAGAATAGTCATTTACCAATGTATAGAGTGTATTTTTGATTAATTTAATGTTTATTTTCATTAAAAAAAACCTGTGCTTTTCTTTAAAAAATAAGGACATTTTTAAGTGACCCTAAACTTTTGAACGGTAGTGTATAGGGAGTGAAGACCCCTCCCTCATTACTCCCCCCTCCACTCCAGTTCAAGCCAGCGCTGAACAAGATCCAGTGTCAGACCACAGCAAACAGCATGGCGAAAGAACTGCGACCCAAGTGAGGACAGATGGTCTTTGGGGACGAGTACCCCGAACCACCACTTGCTCCAGAGATCAGAGCGGAACAACTGTGCAAGAGAGTCTCACCGGCTCCTGACTCCAGGCTGGAGCATCCACTTCACAGCCCAGGAGGAGAACAACACCTTCCATTCGGCAGAACCCGATTGTGCAAGCATTGGTGATGGCCCACGCCCAGACCCTTTCGGACTACAAGAATGCAGTGGAGGACTGGGTCATTCAGGTACTGGACCATCCAAGGCCGGGAGACCCTACACTGGAGAAAGGGAACCGTCCTGTGGTTTACTGTGGAGCAAGGCTCTGGCTCCCTAGCGGATGACGAGGATGGCAAGGAGTACTTTGTGGACCGCAGGTCAGTGAAACGGCTGTACCTGCTCCAACCCCATCACAGCCTGTATGTGGGGGATCAGGTGGAATACACCCCCATGGCATCCCTGAAAGGCCCCTTTGCTACTGGGGTAACGTTATTATCAAAGCCCCTGGTACCTGCATCACCACCTGAAGTTTGGCCGGAGGAACCACCAGGCAAAGTACAGGTGCGCTGCCTTCAGGAGTCACCAGATGGCACCCTCCGTTTCGGGGAGAAGCCACAGCCGGAGCCTCTGATCCCTGGGCTGCCAGTGCCACCACTATCACAGTCCTTTCAGCTGGGTCAGCTGATGACTTCATCGTTTACGTTCCAGTCCACGGTGATCCACCAGTACCAACTACCCTGGAAGATGAAGCCAGCCACAGCCAGGGGAGCTGGGGCTTTTTCCCTGGGTACAACCTTGCCTCAACCACTGCAGCCAGAAGTCCTTAGCCCTGCTGTCCCGGCAGGAGAATCTGGAAAAGTAAAGGCGTAAGTGGCTGCAGCGCTCACCAGCGTGACCACCACCCGGACCCGATCAAATCCGACTTCTGGAAGAAGAGGGCAGTGGAGTTCCACCACGGCAGCGAGCGTGGCCTACAGGAGGCAGGAGAGTCCTCTGATGTCATTCAGCAGTAGCTCAAGCAAGGAAGACTTCAGGTCCCTCATCTGAGAAACCCTACTACTGGCTGATTTAAAGGACACTTAAGGATGACCTATGGGAGCCACAACATGGACTGCACCTGACGGGTGAGAGCTATTTGGCATTTGTTTTGTTTAGTTTCTATGCCCACTGTTTGACTCTAACCCAGATGGACATGGCTTGTCAGGACCCCGCCCCCCCATTCTGCAGAAAATTCCCAGTTGCACCTAAGCGCACCTATTTTCCTTCCCCCCCTTCTCAGGTTATTTGGGAGCCCCCTTTGCAAATGTGGATTACACGTTACCTGTTTGGATTAGAAAATTACCTCACGTGGATTACAATTGAATTTCAAACTGTGTTCCAGTGTTTTATCATGCCAATGAGCCACGAGGAGAGACTGAAATGTACAGTACAGACCAAAAGTTTGGACACACCTTCTCATTCAAAGAGTTTTCTGTATTTTCATGACTATGAAAATTGTAGATTCATACTGAAGGCATCAAAACTATAAATTAACACATGTGGAATTATATACTTAACAAAAAAGTGTGAAACAACTGAAAATATGTCTTATATTCTAGGTTCTTCAAAGTAGCCACCTTTTGCTTTGATTACTGCTTTGCACACTCTTGGTATTCTCTTGATGAGCTTCAAGAGGTAGTCACCTGAAATGGTATTCCAACAGTCTTGAAGGAGTTCCCAGAGAGGCTTAGCACTTGTTGGCCCTTTTGCCTTCACTCTGCGGTCCAGCTCGCCCCAAACCATCTCGATTGGGTTCAGGTCTGGTGACTGTGGAGGCCAGGCCATCACTCTCCTTCTTGGTCAAGTAGCCCTTACACAGCCTGGAGGTGTGTTTGGGGTCATTGTCCTATTGATAAATAAATGATGGTCCAACTAAACGCAAACCGGATGGAATAGCATGTCGCTGCAAGATGCTGTGGTAGCCATGCTGGTTCAGTATGCCTTCAATTTTGAATAAATCCCGAACAGCGTCACCAGCAAAGCACCTCCACACCTCCTCCTCCATGCTTCACGGAGGGAACCAAGCATATAGAGTCCATTCTTTCACCTTTTCTGCGTCGCACAAAGACACGGTGGTTGGAACCAAAGATCTCAAATTTGGACTCATCAGACCAAAGCACAGATTTCCACCGGTCTAATGTCCATTTCTTGTGTTCTTTAGCCCAAACAAGTCTCTTCTGCTTGTTGCCTGTCCTTAGCAGTGGTTTCCTAGCAGCTATTTTACCATGAAGGCCTGCTGCACACAGTCTCCTCTTAACAGTTGTTGTAGAGATGTGTCTGCTGCTAGAACTCTGTGTGGCATTGACCAGGTCTCTAATCTGAGCTGCTGTTAACCTGCGATTTCTGAGGCTGGTGACTCGGATGAACTTATCCTCCGCAGCAGAGGTGACTCTTGGTCTTCCTTTCCTGGGGTGGTCCTCATGTGAGCCAGTTTCTTTGTAGCGCTTGATGGTTTTTGCGACTGCACTTGGGGACACTTTCAAAGTTTTCCCAATTTTTCGGACTGACTGACCTTCATTTCTTAAAGTAATGATGGCCACTCGTTTTTCTTTACTTAGCTGCTTTTTTCTTGCCATAATACAAATTCTAACAGTCTATTCAGTAGGACTATCAACTGTGTATCCACCTGACTTCTGCCCAACACAACTCATGGTCCCAACCCCATTTATACGGCAAGAAATCCCACTTATTAAACCTGACAGGGCACACCTGTGAAGTGAAAACCATTTCATGTGACTACCTCTTGAAGCTCATAAAGAGTATGCCAAGAGTGTGCAAAGCAGTAATCAAAGCAAAAGGTGGCTACTTTGAAGAACGTGGAATATAAGACATATTTACAGTTGTTTCACACTTTTTAGTTAAGTATATAATTCCACATGTGTTAATTCATAGTTTTGATGCCTTCAGTGTGAATCTACAATTTTCATAGTCATGAAAATACAGAAAACTCTTTGAATGAGAAGGTGTGTCCAAACTTTTGGTCTGTACTGTATATCTGAGCATTTTATGCTTGCGAATGTGAAATTGCACTAAAATGTTTGCATAATTGTCTTTGCTGTATTTTAGCAATAATGTTTTAACAGATTCATCAACGTTCAAGCACTTTAGCCCATTGTGTGTATTCTTTTTCAGGTACTACAATGTGTCCTATTATGCACTTATTGTACAGTGTTTTTTAGTAAATTATGCACTTAGACAGTTAGCTAGCACCTTACTTTTCTACCTCATATGGACTGCCTCTCAATCGCAATCGCGAGTCAATAGTACACTAGGGATTCGTACGCGCTTGTACTCTAATTGTTACGTATTGCGTACTTTTAACAACACTGACTGTATGTTCGTAATTTGTGTAGGAATGTTTGCAAAACAATGATTATTTTTTCATGCAAATTCGACTGAATAAATTTGTATTAAGAACGAATCTTGTCAAAAATTTGTAGATTATTCGCCAAAGCAAATTTTGGATGATTCACTCATCTCTATTGTGGATGTCTGCTTACAATTTTGTCCAAAAATATGTCATTCATAATGTCCCTAACATGCCACCCTTTGCATACATACTGTATGTATTTATGAGAAAATGCAGCCCTGCCATTACCAACCTCTTTATGCCACTTTCCGTGATCTGAATATACCAGTATATGACCATGAAAAAAAATTATTATATTTAAGATATCTAAATCTACTGTATAAATAGACAAAAAATGTATGCCTTACAAACTATTAACTACTCATATCCCTAAAATCTCTGATATTTTAGTTAGCAGAATAATTCATACCTGAGGCCAATAGCTGAACCACAATAACATATTTGATAATCTACCATCGACAATTGTTTAACATTTGTCCATTTCGCATTGTACCGCAGACAGAACATTGTGTCAGAGGGATTTATCAGCTGACAAGTTATCCTGCGCTTCAAAGTAATCTTACATCTTGTATCTGTGCCTCACATCTACAGTAGGTCTAGTATTTTGTCATTCCAAAATCCCAACGGTTCAGTATCAGCAACTAAAACAGAAAAAAAAAAAAATAATGAATACAACAAACAATATAAAATAATAAAATATAAAAAAAATATAAACACACATATATTAACAAAAAATACCATCAGTTACAGTTTGTATATACAGTATTTGCAGAAGGTTAATGGATGAAACTAGAGATGAGCGAAGTTTTGAAAAATTTGATCCTGGCGTTTCGCCGAACTTCAACAACAAATTTGATTTGTTTCTAATTAATTTGACACGGATCTCAATAAATCAGGTATACCAAGGCCACTCTGCCTAATAATATTCATTCCACTTGGTGGCCCAACCTCAGTGTAAAGGCTTGGAAGTTAAACTGCAGGGAGAGTGTAGGGAGAGTGCAAGGGAATGTATTGTCCTGTGCATTAGGTTCTAGTGCACCAACATTCATAATTAATCCATTATGTAGGTAATGTGCCATCAGTATTACAGGTGTGATTTGTTGCCCTCTACATCACTGTGCTTTGCACCAAGATTCATAGCTATGCCCTTCTGTTAGCTGTGGAATTACTATTCATTAGTATTACAGGTCAATGTTACTATCAGATCTAATTTATAGTTGTGGACTTAAAAAGTAACAAAACTTTTGCATAAATTTTTGTTAACCTGTCCCTAATGCCCTAATAACACATTTCTCTGTGTGCTTAAAATTTACTTCTCTGTACAGTGATGACTTCTCAGTGGTGCACGGAGTTGACATTTTTCTCAATGGGGCCGCAGCGCAATGAGTATAGGCAGGAGCGCATATTGCTGCTCCTGCCCATGTCCCCGGAAGTTTACTAAATATTGGCATAGCACATGGGTACCCTGTAACTCTGTGCTATGCCAGGATCCGCTGAGCAGAGTGGACTTCTGCCTGTGCCTGCCTCGCTAAGCTAAGAGCTGACATGCAGGACTCTGCAATAGTTCTTGAAGTTCAGAGGAAGACTTTAGGAACCGGCTATATATTAGACCACCCTTTAATGCTGAGTCTAGCGCACAGTAAGACTGTATAAAATAACAAATTAACTATGAATGAGCAGAATTTGAACAAAATGCAAGCAGCAATTTATTTGACTGCTCTTTAATACTGTATCTGATGCACATCTGATGAGTTTATGTATAAAATAATGAATTAGCTATGAATGTTACAGCAGTTGAACAAGATGCACGCAGGAATATATGAGACCATCCTTTAATTTTGAGGCACAGTACAGTAAGTCTATGTGTAAAATAATAGATTAAGTATGAATGTCACAGCAGATGAACAAGATGCATGTGGCGATTACACTCAACCTGCAGTTTCTCTGATACCTCTGTCACGCGAGGTCGGCGTCGCGCTCCCTCTGCACGACGTCACCAGACCTCTCCGCCCCCCTAGAGACGAGCAATAGGGAATTGAAGTGCTGGTCTTGTCAGCCAGCACTTCATGTGTTAATTCTCTGTTTGGGTTTAGCCATGTGGTGCTGATCACACCACATGGCTACTTTACATATTGTTTTGACAGCTTGCTCCGCCTCAGGTCATGTGATGCTGGCCACATCACATGATCCTGGGCGGGCTATTTAAAGATGGCAACTGCCTCACTCAGATGCCTGTGATTAGCGTTACTACTTTGATCAGTGCTTGTGCGACCTAGTGTTTGATTGCTGTTTGACCCTGACCCTGACCTTGGACTTGGACTTCGACCTCTCTTTGCTTCACCCCCTGGTATTGACGTTATCTCCTGTGTATGACCCGGCTTGCTGACTATTCTGATATTGTGTTTGTTTCGTCTGTGTTTGTCTCTCCAATTGTTCCCTGTTCCTCCCTGTGCACTTATACAGAGCAGGGACCGTCACCTGTGGTTGTCCGCGGCCGCCTAGGGCCGACTGAGGCAAGCAGGCAGGGAGAGAACGGGGGGGTATTCAGTACAGGGCGCACCTTCCCTTGTCTCCCCCGTGACAGAATCACAGGCCATACTAAATGGAGCCGTTGCGAATTCTCACGGATCATATAAGTGACATGGCTCAGATGATCCAGGATCTGGCCGAGAGAATCCAACACCAGGAGCAGCTGCAAACTGTACCCGCAGCCGCTCCCTCCATTATTGAACCCTATATAAGGTTGCCCGATCGGTTTGTGGGTAACCGAAAGACTTTCCGTTCTTTCCAGGAAAGTTGCAAATTATATTTTCGTTTACGCCCACACTCCTCGGGTTCTGAGCAGCAGCGGGTAGGAATAATTATTTCCTTGCTGCAAGGGGATCCGCAGGAGTGGGCTTTCTCATTGCCATCTGACTCCCCATGTCTGTTGTCTGTGGAGGCCTTTTTCCAGGCCTTAGGTCTTTTGTATGAAGAACCAGACTGGGCCACTGTAGCAGAAACTCAGCTCAGGAACATTCAGCAGGGAAACCGCCCTGTAGAGGATTACTGTGCAGAGTTCAGGAAGTGGTGTGTCTCCTCTGGGTGGAATGACCCAGCTTTGAGAAGCCAGTTTAGGGTGGGGCTGTCAGACCAACTCAAGGATCTTCTGGTTAGTTATCCTACTCCTGACTCCCTAGAGACGACCATGACTTTAGTTATTAAGCTGGATCGACGGGTGAGAGAAAGACAGAGGGAACGATCAAATACTCCTCAAGCTGTCGTCCTGCCTGAGTTTCCTCCTCTGAGTCCACCTCCTGCCAAGGTCCCGGAGTCCATGCAGTTAGGAGGTATCCTGAGAAACCAAAGACGTTTAAAGGGAGCCTGCTTCTACTGCGGTGAGGTGAACCACTGGCTCCAGCAGTGTCCAAAACTTCCGCCCTCTAGGAGATCTCCGGCGGGAGGTAAGGTTAACCCCAGCAGTGGTAAGGAGAAAGATTTTAGTACCCATCTCCATTGCATATGATCAATTCAGGGGTTCTGGAAAGGCTTTTGTTGACTCTGGTTCTGCTGCAAATTTTATTAATTTTGATTTTGTACAGTCTGTGGGTTTACCGATGGTCCCTTTAAGGGAGGGTATTCAAATTATCGCCCTCGACTCCACTCCCCTAAATAATGGGAGGATCGAGTTCTGTACTCCTAGTGTGACCCTGACGGTGGGGATTTCGCATTCCGAAAAATGTGTTTTTGGGTTTTAAAAAATTTACCTGCTGATCTAGTTCTTGGTTTACCTTGGTTGCAGGACCACAATCCTGTAATCAATTGGTCAACAGGTGAATTAGAAAAATGGGGGCTGAATTGTGACAAGTGTTGCAAATCTGTATTGCAGTTGGGAGCTACTACTGAGTCTCTTTTCTTACCTGAGTACATCAAGGATTTTTCGGACGTTTTCTCCATGTCCGAGACTGAGTTCCTCCCTCCTCACCGGCAATATGATTGTGCCATCGATATTATTGAGGGGTCCAGATATCCCAAGGGCCGTATCTATAATCTCTCTACTCCAGAGCGTCAGTCTATGAGGGATTATCTCAAGGAGAGTCTGGCCAAGGGTCACATCCGGCCTTCTGTTTCTCCCATGGGGGCAGGATTTTTCTTTGTCGGGAAAAAGGATGGAGGGTTGAGGCCCTGTATTGATTACAGGGGAACTCAATAAAATTTACTGTTAAAAACAGGTACCCGCTGCCCCTTATTCCTGATTTGTTGAATCAGGTTCAGGGTGCTTGTTGGTTTACTAAGCTAGATCTGAAGGGGCGGTACAACCTGATCAGAATCCGTGAGGGTGATGAATGGAAAACTGCCTTTAATACCCCGGAGGGTCATTATGAGTACCTAGTAATGCCCTTCGGGTTAAGTAATGCTCCTGCGGTGTTCCAAAATTTTGTCAATGACATTTTTAGACCATTTATTGGAAAATTTGTAATTGTCTATATGATGACATCTTGATTTTTTCTACAGACTGGGAGAGTCACGTATCCCACACCAGGCAAGTGCTGGAGGTGTTGCGTGAGAACAAGTTGTTTGTCAAAGGGGAGAAGTGTATCTTTGGTGTTCAGGAAGTGACCTTTTTGGGATACATTCTCACCCCTTTTTCCTTCAAAATGGACCCGGGTAAGGTACAGGCCATTGTAGATTGGGTGCGACCTTCCTCTTCTGAAGGGCGCTCCAGCGATTTCTGGGTTTTACTAATTTCTATCGGAAATTTATCAAAAATTTTTCTGTTATAGCCAAACCATTACGGATTTGACCCGCAAGGGAGCTGATTTAGTCAACTTGGTCCCCTGCAGCTATTGGAAGCTTTTGAAAAGCTAAAGCGGTTTTTTGTTGATGCTCCTGTGCTGATCCCAGCCTGATCAAAATAAGCCGTTTGTAGTTGAGGTGGATGCATCTGAAGATGGTGTGGGGGCAGTACTGTCCCAGGGGTCTTCCACCTTAACTAATCTTATGCCATGCGCCTTCTTCTCCCGCAAGTTCTCTCCTGCCGAGAGGAAATTATGACATTGGTAATAGGGAGTTACTTGCAATCAAGTGGGCATTTGAGGAATGGCGTCATTTTTTAGAAGAAGGGGCATTTCACCGCATTACGGTCCTCACGGATCATAAGAATTTAATGTTTCTAGAATCGGCTAAGCGATTGAATCCTAGACAGGCGAGGTGGGCTTTGTTCTTTACTCGTTTTGATTTTTGTGTTACCTTCAGACCCGGGAAGCAAGAACGTTAAGGCCGATGCCTTATCCCGAAGTTTCCAGGCGTATCAGCCTCCTGACGTCCCTCCTGAGCCCATCCTGCCAGCTGATATCATCGTGGCCGCTACCTCATCTGACCTCGCTTCTGAAATCTCGGCAGGACAACATCTTGCTCCCATTGGTACCCCCAATGACAAATTGTTTGTGCCGGCTCATTTGCGGTTGCGACTGCTGGGTGAGTGCCATAATTCTGTTTTGTGTGGACATCCTGGCATCAATGCCACCAAGGAGTTGGTCTCTAGGCAGTATTGGTGGCCGTCAATCTCCAGAGATGTTCAGGCTTTTGTAACTGCGTGTAACACTTGTGCCAGGTCCAAGAATCCCAAGACACGACCTATGGGTGAGTTAGTTACATCCTTTACCCATACCTAGTAGACCTTGGTCACATCTGTCCATGGACTTTATCACGGATTTGCCGTGCTCTGAGGGTAAAACCGTGATATTTGTGTGGTGGTTGACAGATTCAGCAAAATGTGTCATTTTATTCCTTTGTGTAAATTACCCTCTGCAAAGGTCTTGGCGTCCGTGTTCATGGATAATAGTGTCAAACTGCATGGTGTTCCTGAGAATATCGTTTCTGATAGGGGAGTACAGTTTGTGTCTAGGTTCTGGAGGGCCGTTCTGTAATAAGATTGGTATCTCTTTGTCCTTTTCATCAGCCTTTCATCCGGAGACCAATGGTCAGACTGAACGTCTTAACCAATCCGTTGAGCAATATCTCAGATGTTATGTTTCTGATAACCAAGCATGTGTGGGCCAGATTCCTGTCTCTGGCTGAATTTGCAATTAATAATCGTGTTAATTCATCCTCTGGGATGTCGCCGTTTTTCTGCAATATGGGTTTTCATCCACGCTTTGGCTCCTTTTCCCCATCTGCGTCGGTTGTCCCAGAGGTCAATGATTTTTCTCAAGAACTGTGCACAGTTTGGGCACAGGTTCAGTCGAACCTGGAAAAGGCCCAAGGAGTTCAAAAAGCTAAGGCTGATAAGAAACGTTCTAAGGGTGTGAATTTTAAGGTTGGGGATAAGGTATGGTTATCGACTAAAAATCTCAACATGAGGGTACCATCCTACAAGTTTGCACCTCGCTTCATTGGTCCTTACAGGATCACCAAGGTGATCAATCCGGTTTCTTTTAGGTTATGTTTACCCGACTCCCTTCGTGTTCATAATGTTTTTCATGTGTCTTTGCTCAAACGTTATGTTGCTCCCGTTGGTCCTGAGGAACAGTCTCTCCTCCTCCGGTTGAGGTGGAGGGCAGGACAAATGGAGCATGAGATTGCCAGAATTGTGGATGTGAGGAAGGGTCCGGAATTCCTTCCAGTACCTCGTACATTGGAAGGGGTTCGGTCCTGAGGACAGGTCTTGGGTACCGTTGACCAGGATGCATGCAGACTCGCTCATCCGAAAGTTCCATCTACAGCATCCCGATAAGCCTGCTCCCGCTGGTAAGGGTTCCGGTGGCCCCTCGTGAAAGGGGGGGTACTGTCACGCGAGGTCGGCGTCGCGCTCCCTCTGCACGACGTCACCAGACCTCTCCGCCCCCCTAGAGACGAGCAATAGGGAATTGAAGTGCTGGTCTTGTCAGCCAGCACTTCATGTGTTAATTCTCTGTTTGGGTTTAGCCATGTGGTGCTGATCACACCAACATGGCTACTTTACATATTGTTTTGACAGCTTGCTCCGCCTCAGGTCATGTGATGCTGGCCACATCACATGATCCTGGGCGGGCTATTTAAAGATGGCAACTGCCTCACTCAGATGCCCTGTGATTAGCGTTACTACTTTGATCAGTGCTTGTGCGACCTAGTGTTTGATTGCTGTTTGACCCTGACCCTGACCTTGGACTTGGACTTCGACCTCTCTTTGCTTCACCCCTGGTATTGACGTTATCTCCTGTGTATGACCCGGCTTGCTGAACTATTCTGATATTGTGTTTGTTTCGTCTGTGTTTGTCTCTCCAATTGTTCCCTGTTCCTCCCTGTGCACTTATACAGAGCAGGGACCGTCACCGTGGTTGTCCGCGGCCGCCTAGGGCCGACTGAGGCAAGCAGGCAGGGAGAGAACGGGGGGGTATTCAGTACAGGGCGCACCTTCCCTTGTCTCCCCCGTGACAACCTCCCTATGCTCTCCCTGCCATCTCCCTGCACTGTCCCTGCACTCTCCCTATCCAATAATGTATTTTTTTAAAACTGTTTTCAGCAACACTGTCCCTAGCGCATGAACACTTGTTTCTCCCTATGCTCATCTCACAGTAAAATGGCAGGAACTGCATGAGGTGAGGATTTTATAGGGCTGTGATATCACAGGGGATGGCTATCTGTGGATTGGCTGGCTGCACGGCATTATGAGTGATCTCGCATTTCTGGGATTCTTACTTCCACTTTGTAACACATGCAGCCACCATTTTAGAAAAAAAAAAAAAAAGATTTGTTACATGATGCGAGAGGAAATTCTGATTCGTGGTAATATTATTTCCTAAACTTTGGATCAAATTCCACTTGAGTTGTTTCAATTCGCTCAACACTAGATCAAACATTTTAAATAAATACATTACTAGAATGAATAATTATCATGTATGTAAGTGTTTTTCGGAGGAAAAAAAGATTCAGAATGTCATTGAGGCACAGCTCTTAATCATTGAATCTAGGTGTCCAGATTTGACCCCAGAAAAGCCTGCATCCCAGGCAGTTGCTTTTTATGCAGAGTTACTGGCAAGTATGGAAAGATCCTTTTCTAAATCTGTTGGACAGTTCTTTTGCTCATTTCCTTTTTTTCTTGCCTTAATTGCTTAATTTGATCAACTCTTGGACTACTGTTTAAGCCAGGCCATGCTACTTCCACCTTGCCATAGTATTGTGCTTCCAGGCTATAGTTCAGTTACTGTTTCTTGGTTTCCTACAAACTGTTGTGTTTATCTGCTGCCATTCTTGGACTATTACCTGATTATGCCACTACAACTATTGCCAATCATATGTTATCGAACTTGGTATTTGACTACACCTTGCTTCGATAATTTCCAGTCATTCAGATTGTCACAGCTACTGGACTCCTACCTTGCTTTCCAGACCATGACAATTGCACATATCAGGTAAACAATCGTGTTAATGCTATCATATTAGGCATTTAATTCAGTCCCATTGCCACAGGTGTATAAAATGCAGCCCCTAACCTTGTAGACTGCCTTTACAAACATTTGTAAAATAATGGCTCATTCAAAGAGCTTATTGAATTCCAATGTGGTCCTCTAATAGGAGGTCACTGTTGCTGCAAGTCAGTTCATGAAATTTCTTCCCTCCTAGATATTTCACCATCAGCTGTGAGTTGTATTATTGTAAAGTGGAAGGAATCACAGCAACTCAGCCATGAAGTGGAGACCACTTGCCTAGTGCTGAGTGCATAAGGATAAGGCTACACAATGACTAGAGATTAGGGTAGTTTTGTCGCACGACAAATGTTGTTATGTAGCCGTACCCTAAAAGTCACCAGTGAATCACCTTAATAGCCCAATTCCCATCACATTATTCACAGACAGTAATTAGAAATGAGTGAATTGGTTCAAATTTTTTAAAGTTCTAATACCAACATCCCGAATAAGAGGACTTTCAATACAGAACAAATTTATTCAGACCTGAATAAAATCAGAAGGTCAACTCAAATTGGACTTTTATCAAATTTCAGAAATTCTCTGTCCTCTAATGGTTATATGTATCGAAATTACAGTGGACTTCAGGTCATCAGAGCATGCCTGCTCCATGACATGTTGTTCTTGAGCATCCTAGTAGACTCTGCTCAAATTGACCATTTCTTAAACTCATTTCAAAGTTCAGTAGAAACCATTGCTTTGTCCAAATCAGAACTGAAACAAATTTCTGGAAATTTGCTCATCTTTAAGTACAGTAACACAAAAACTGTGAACTGGGAGCTTTATGGCATGGTTTTCATAATGGAGCAGCTGCTTGAAAGCCTTACATCACCAAGCACAATACCAAGCGTCAGATGGAGTGGTGTAAAACCTACAGAACTGGACTCTGGAGCAATGGAAACGTGTTCTGTAGAGTTATGAATCATGCTTCTCTAGCAGTCTCACGGACTAGTCTGGGTTCAGTGAATGACAGGAGACAGCATTTTGCCAACTTTAAAGTATGGTGAAGATGGGGTTTGTTTTTCAGGGGTTAGGCTAGGCCTCTTAGTTCTGGTGAAGGGAAATCTAAATGCTTCAGCACACCAGAATATTTTGGGCAATTGTTTACTTACAACTTTGTGGGAACAATTTGGGGGCCCTTTTCTGTTCCACTATGACTGTGCCCCAGTGTACAAAGCAAGGTCCATAAAGGCATGGTTAGGTAAGTTTGGTGTGGAAGAACTTGACTGGGCTGCCCAAAGCCCTGAATTCAACCCCATCGAGCACCAGTCCCTCTCATCTGACATCAGTGTCTGACCTCACAAATGCACATTTGGATGAATGGGCAAAAATTCCTACAGACACTCTCCCAAATCTAGTAGAAAGTCTTCCCCAAAAAGCAATGGCAGGGGGAGGACTTCATACTAATGCCCATGGATTTAGAATGGGACGTCATAAATACTCCTTAAGGTATCATGTGTCGGAGTCCCAATTATCTTTTCACACATAAAGAGTCATTTTCATATGCGGTTGGTTCTGATTGACTGAAATGCAATTCCAAGATTTGACCCAGAACATAAGAGCACATCCAAGTGATTTGATCTACAGCTTCCTCTTATTTTTATTCCGATAAAAGTATTTTTTTTTTTACTTTACATCAGTGTATTTCATGTTCAGTTTAAAAAGACCAAAAGATGAATCCTCTGCAGCTTGCCAACAACAGCTGGCAGGATGAAATGTGAGGATCTTTTGTATGCAACCGTTGACTTATGGACTGTAATGCTGCTTTGTGCAGCAAGATTGAGAATGAAAGCCACAATTGTAGAGTTTTTCTTTTTCAAGCTTGTTTAATCTTTACAATGTTTGGAGATGAAAATGCAGCATAAAACCTTTCTTCACAGGTGACGGTGACCATATTTTTGCCAGTTAGTTTAAGGGCTAAGAAGGCACAGGCAGGTTGTTAATTTTTACAACTTCTCTTTTCTTTGGTAATTGAAATGCACATATGAATTGTGCTCAGTAGCAGCTATTATATCTGTGTTTTTTATTTTTATTTTATTTTTATTTTTTTAGTTTGGAACTGCAGCTCATTGAATGGTGTTGGGTGAGGTTGAGCTGAAGTGCCAGGCAAGAAGGGTTCTGCAGAAAAGAGACCATGGTCATCCTAATGTAAAATTGCCAAAATTCCCGTGGACTCATCCTGGCTTTTGAGGAAAAACAATTCTGTTAAAAATTTAGACTAATAGCAGGGGATGTGATAAACTTAAAAAAAAAATAAAAAATCATCCGTTGAATCCTTCACCGATCCATTGCCAATGCTCTGGTGGTCGTCGTTTTTGGCCTCAGCAGCCAGATGGATGTACATGATGTCGTCATAATGTAAACAAAGACGTCAAGGACCAATGGATAGTCCCACTAGGGAATTTGGTTATTTTTTTCTTGATGGGAAACAGAGTAAACAGACAGCATGCTACTAGAGAAACTCAAGGCTGTACAGAGAAAGGGGCTGAGCTATTGAAAAAAATAATTTTAGCTCAAAATGAGTACAATGCAATAATTTAAAAAAATGCCCTCAAAGGTGTCCATAGTCTTTAAAACTCATTTTACTCACTTATTTGTTTATCTGGATAACTTTTTTTTTTCCCATCCTGTGGGTGGACAGCAGCTCCACACATGAGACAATCAAGCGCCTCCATCTCTCAGGATGCATTGCAATTAGGTTTTATTAATGTTTTCTGTCCCCTGCAAAAAAAAATAGTCTCTCACATATAGCCTAAGGCAGGGATGCCCAACCTGCGGCCCTCCAGCAGTTGCATAACTACAATTCCCAGCATGCCTGGACAGCCTACAGCTATTAGGACATGCTGGGAGGTGTAGTTTTGCAACAGCTGGAGGGCCATAGGTTGAGCATTCCTGGCCTAAGAGATACATGGTACGTAATGCCCCCAAAATTTCCTTTTCCACGGTCTAGAGAGTGAGAGATGTAGCAGTATTTTTCTATGATTGTAGAGGTAGGGATGAATGAAAGGTGTCTGGATCACTTAACCTGCTTTTCAATGAGATTGCTTCACCAGCACTGCAGGGAGGGGAAAGGACTAGGGAAGCTACTGAGCAAGTCAGTCCACCACTGAATATATGAAAGGTGGTCAACAAGGATAAACAGAAAAATCTAATACACACAAAAACTGAACAACATTTTATTGTATGTATGTATGTATTTTGTAGTAATACTTCATTTACAATGTCCTGTTCATTGCATAATAACACTTTTCATGGACTAACCCCTATAAATGTATTTAATTTATGAAATTAATATAATACTTAATTTGGGTCAGCGATTAACAGAGAAACAAGAGTGCATGTATTGTAAATGGAAAGAAAGGAGTAAGCCATAACCCTCAAAAACCAACAGCCTGACCCTTCTTTCCTCCAATATTTGTAGTCAGGAGGGAGTCTGTAGGCCTGCTAGAACACTCCACCGTACCTCAAGCCTTTATCTTGTCTGGTCATTGACTTCTAAAATTCCTATATTTTACAATGAGGAATATATTATGCCACATATAAATGGTAATTTGTAATCATAAATTATGATTCATAATACGCCGCATACTGAATAACTGAAGAGTCATTCCTGTAAATTCTTTGGCAATGTTTTTTTTTACCAAGCAATCACACCTGCTTTGGCTGTGCTTGCAAACTGCTTGCTGTATAAACATCCTACATAATTAACAGCCAACAACAAAAAAGCTGTAATATAAATCAGGGAACTCAGGAAGCATAATTATACATGAAGCGAAATGTTCCCTTTAGCAAACTCTTAATTTTCTTCTGCTGAACTTACTTTCTGGCACATGCGGAACAAGCATTGGTAATTGAAATAAAATGAATCCTAAAGATTTAAAGATGCTGCTGAGATCAATGGTGTGAAATTCCTTGTGATCCGATCTCCAATGAAAATAGACCCCTAAAACTTGGAATATGGTAAGCTGCTCCTAGGTTCAGCATCAGGATGCTTTGGGCCATTCTGGTAAAAAACAAGAGCTTCAGATAATTTTGGAGTAGAGACTAGAGATGAGCGAGCATACTCGTCCGAGCTTTGTGCTCGTTCGAGTATTAGGGTACTCGTAAGTACTCGCAGCTCGGACGAGTATCTCGCCATACTCGAGGAAATGGCAACTTCCGCATCGTGCTTTTTTGGCGCCTATAACCACAGCCAATCACAAGCCAGGAGACTCTACAGAACACCCAGCATCACGTGGGGCCCTTACATGTCGATAGCAGGGGTTGGCTGGCCTGATCAGGTGACCCTGGAATATACTACTGACTGGCCGCGGCGCTCGGCTCATATGTCGTTAGGGATAGAGCTGCTGCCTTTCAGGGACAGTGTTAGGGCCTGAATTTAGTTCTCAGTTAGGCAGGAAATCACCCACAAAGAACCCAACAGCCCTTCTAAGGGCTAGAAGATTTTTTTTTGTCTCCTGGCTTGGCTGGCTGGCTGGCACTAGTAGTGCAGCTATCGCCATATCTAACCCTGTTTTTTTTTTATTGTTCTATCTCAGTGATACAAAATCGATTGCACACAGCAGTGTGGAACCATTTTGTGTGTCACAGTTCAGCACTGACTCACCCAATCCATATATACTGTCCAGGTGACACTTTCTGTACGTCACACAATACAACCAAGTCATTTGCTACCAATATCATCTACAGCTTGATCCAGAAAACTCTCTGTGCGACATTTTGTCTGGGTCGCAGACTAAATAGCCACCGTAACAGGGAGGTGTCAGTCAGTTCTACCCATATTTCCTGCACGTCCGTTCCCAAAAAACAAATATTAAAAAAAAAAATTTATTTTTTTCAGTTGTTTAGCTCAGTGTACAAAATCCATTTTTACTACAGCTGTGTGTAACTTTCTGTGTGTCAACAGTTTCAAGCACATTCGCTCCGATCCGTAATATTACTGTCCAGGTGACAACTTTCTGTACGTCACACAATACAACCAAGTGTATGTTGCTACCAATTATTCATCTACAGCTTGATCCAGAACTCCTCTGCTGCGACATTTGTCTGCGGTCGCAGACTAAATAGCCCACCCGTTAACAGGGGTGTCAGTCAGTTCTACCATAGTTCTTGCAGTCAACGTTTCCCCAAAAAACTAAATATAAAAAAAAAATATTTTTTTCAGGTTGTTTTAAGGCCTTTCAGTGGATACAAATCCATTTTTACTCAGCTGCGTGTAACCTTTCTGTGTGTCACAGTTCAGCACACTCGCTCCCATCCGTATATACTGTCCAGGTGACACTTTCTGTACGTCACAGAATACAACCAAGTCATTTGCTACCAATATCATCTACAGCTTGATCCAGAAAAACTCTCTGTGCGACATTTGTCTGGGTCGCAGACTAAATAGCCACCGTTAACAGGGTGTCAGTCAGTTCTACCATAGTTATTGCACGTTCCCAAAAAAAAAAAACAAAAAAATAAAAAAAATACATTATTTTTTCAGTTGTTTTAGCTCAGTGATACAAATCCTTTTTACTCAGCTGCGTGTAACCTTTCTGTGTGTCACAGTTCAGCACATTCGCTCCGATCCGTATATACTGTCCAGGTGACACTTTCTGTACGTCACAGAATACAACCAAGTCATTTGCTACCAATATCATCTACCGCTTGATCCAGAAAACTCTCTGTGCGACATTTGTCTGGGTCGCAGACTAAATAGCCACCGTTAACAGGGTGTCAGTCAGTTCTACCATAGTTCTTGCACGTCACGTTCCCAAAAAAACAAAATATAAAAAAAATAATATTTTTTAAGTTGTTTTAGCTCAGTGATACAAATCCATTTTACTCAGCTGCGTGTAACCTTTCTGTGTGTCACAGTTCAGCACACTCGCTCCGATCCGTATAATCTGTCCAGGTGACACTTTCTGTACGTCACTTAATTCTACCAGACTGAACAAGTTTGTGGGTTTCAGTACACCAGGCCCGTTTAATTTTTTTTTTTTTATATCATACACCTTATATACAAAAAATGTTGAACCCCAGGGCTAAGGGTCGAGGGCGAGGGCGTGGGCGTGGGCATTCAATTACTGCAGGGGGCAAAGGCCGTGGTCCTGGGCAGGGTGAGACAGTACCTGCTGATGAGGGAGCAGGGGAATTCCGCAGAGCTACACTCCCTAGCTTCATGTCTCAACTTACAGGGACACGTGGTAGAGGACTGTTGAAACCACAACAGTGCGAAACAGCTGATCTCGTGGATTGCGGGACAATGCTTCAAGTAATTTGTCCACCAGTCAGTCTTCCACGCAGTCCACCCACGTTACCCAAGGGAGCACTCCTCTGGCTCCTCCACCTCAACCTCCTTCCCCCCAGTCTGCCCCCTCCCAGGAAAATTTGGAATGCGATCCGGCATACTCTCAGGAACTGTTTTCTGGACCCTTCCCAGAGTCACAAACCACTTCTCAGGTTGCTGCTGACCTCGTTCCCGATGCCCAAGTTTTCCAACTGTCGCAGTCTGTGGGGTGATGATGATGATGACAATGTTGACTTAGTGGAAGAAGTTTGTAAGAGGTGTCGGACGATGAGGAGACACGGTTGTCAGACAGTGGTGAAGTTGTTGTTAGGGGAGGAATTCCGAGGGGGGAGCAGACTGAGGAATCGGAGGATGACGAGGTGACTGACCCAAGCTGGGTTGATATGCCGAGTGAAGACAGTGCTTCTGAGGCGGAGGCGAGTGCTGCACCAGAACAGGTTGTAAGAGGCAGTGGCTGTGGCCAGAGGGAGAAGCAGGGGCCAGAGCTGGTGCATCAGCAGCAACTGTTTCACGTAAGTGAAGCTCCCGTGGCGAGGCCTAGATGTTCGCAAAGTCTGGAGGTTCTTTAAAGAAAGTGGAAGATGACCGACGGACTGTGGTGTGGCAACCTGTGCCACACCAGGATCAGCAGGGGTGCCACCACTACTAGCCTAACCACCACCAGCATGCGCAGGCATATGAGTGCTAAACACCCCACTCAATGAACCAAGGCCGTTCACCACCTCCTGCGGGTCACACCCACTGCTCCTTCCCCTGTGTCACTCGCTGCCTCTGCTAGTCAACCCCCCGCGTCACTCGCTGCCTCTGCTAGTCAACCCCCTGCCCAGGACCCCGGCACGAGCGCCTCCGCCGGAAAACCCAACCTTCGCCTCCACGATCCTCCACAGCGCCACCAACGTGTCCCAGCGCAGCGTTCAGCTGTCTTTACAGCAGACGCTGGAGCGCAAGAGGAAATACAGTTCCACCCACCCACATGCCCAAGCCTCAACGTCCCACATCTCCAAATTGCTTTAGCCTGGAGATGCTGCCCTATAGGCTGGTAGAGACTGAGGCTTTTCGAAATCTCATGGCGGTGGCTGCCCTCGTATTCCGTCCCCAGCCACCCTATTTTTCCCGATGTGCCGTCCAGCCCTACACCAGCACGTGTCACAGAACATCATCCGTGCCCCTGACCAACGCTGTTTCTGAGAAGGTCCACCCTAACCACGACACGTGGACAAGTGCTGCCGGGCAGGGACACTATATCTCAACTGACGGCACATTGGGTTAACTTGGTGGAGGCTGGGACGAGAATGACCCTGGGGCCGCTCATGTACTGCCCACACGAGGATTGCGGGCCTACCTCGGTCACGGTCTCTCAGACGTACTATGCCTCCTCCTCCTCCGACCCCTCCTCCTCACCGAATTACCATCCGTGGGCACGGCGCCTTCAGTCGGTAGCTCTAGGCGCAGCAGCAGTGCCGTGGTAAGCGCCAGCAGGCGGTGCTCAAACTGCTGAGCTTAGGTGACAAAAGGCACACCGCCAAGAGCTGTTACAGGGCATCACGGCGCAAGACCGATCTGTGGCTGGCACCGCTGAACCTCAAGCCAGGCATGGTTTGTGTGTGACAACGGGCGTAACCTGGTGGCGGCTCTGCAACTCGGCAGCACTGACACATGTGCCATGCCTGGCCCAACGTGTTCAAATCTATAGTTCAGCGGTTTCCTCAAGACATACCCCAATCTGTTCTGATTTGCTCACCAAGGTGCGCCGCATCTGTGCGCATTTCCGCAAGTCGAGCACAGATGCTGCCACTCTCAGGGCAGCGCAAGCGCCGCCTACAACTGCCCGCTCACCGACTGTTTGCGACGTGCCCACGAGATGGAATTCCACATTAAACATGTTATCCAGAAGTTTACCAGCAGCGCAGAGCGATTGTAGACCTGCCAGATGTCATCTTCCACCAGAACTGGTAGTCAGGTCTCTCAGATTCCTCAAGTCTACAATGAGGAGTGGACGTGGATGTCTGATATCTGCCAGGTGTTGAGCCAACTTTGAGGAGTCAACACAGATGGTCAGCGGCGATGCCGCCATTATCAGCCTCACCATCCCGCTGCTTTGCCTGTTGAAAAACTCAACTGCTCAGCATCAAGTCGGATGCTTTGCGCTTGTCACAAGAGACGGTGGAGGAAGATACGTCGCTTGATAGCCAGAGCACCCTCCGGTCTGTTTTCTCAGCGCGTATCGGAGGAGGGGGATGAGGATGAGGAGGAAGAGGAGGAGAATGTCGGCGAGACAGTAGAGGTACCAGTGCTCAGTCCTTAACTCTTGAGCGTGTTATGGGCTGAAGAGGAGGACTTGGAGGAGGAGGAGGAGGAGGGAATGGAGAGTCAGGGTCAGTGAGGAGAGGGAATTCTTATCGTGTTGGACTCTGGCGCACATGGCAGACTTCATGTTAGGCTGCCTATCCCGTGACCTCGCGTTAGAAGAATTTTTTCCAACACCGATTACTGGGTGTTCACTCTCCTGACCCACGGTACAAGCAGAACCTTTCCACTCTCATCCCCTGCAGAGGAAGGAGTATGAGAGTGAATAGGTATCAACAGGCCCTGGTGCAACAAGCTGAAACAATTCTTCCCATCTGACGCCACTAAGCAGCAGGGCATGGTTCTGTGGCCAAGTAGCGGGGGAGAGGAGGCGAGCAGGCAGCTTGTCCAGCACTGGCAGGGGAACGCTCTCCAGCCTTTGCCACTTTTAATGTCAACCCAGCAAGACACTGTCACCTGTCCCCAGTCTAGGCAGAGTAGGGGGGAGCTGTACAGAAAAGATGGTGAGGGAGTACCTAGCTGACCATACCCAACGTCCGTAGCGATCACTCTGCTCCATACAAGCTACTGGGTTCAAAAGCTGACACGTGGCCTGAAAACTGCGCTGTACGCCCTTGGAGTGCTGGCCTGCCCTGCCGCTAGCGTGCTGTCAGAGCGGGTATTCAGTGCAGCTGGTGGCGTCATCACCGATAAGCGTACACGCCTGTCAACTGACAGCGCTGACAGGCTGACGCTTATTAAAATGAACAAAGCCTGGATTTCACCGGAATTCAAATCTCCTCCGGGGGAAAGCAGCTAAAGATTTAAATAACTTATGTATCCGATTCCTCTTCTCTACTCCTCCTCCTCCTCCATATCGTCTTTGCCTAACGCTGACCCAAAAAACGCCATTTTTTAGAGGTCCAACTGGCACTCTTTTAGCACAATTTTTCTGGAGGGCACCCTACAGGCCCTCTCTTCAAACAATTTTTCAGGAGGGCCCCCTACAGGCCCTCTATTCAAACAATTTTTCCAGAGGTCCACCTACAGGCCCTCTCTTCAAACAATTTTTCAAGAGGGCCCCCTACAGGCCCTCTCTCCAAACAATTTTTCCGGAGGTCCACCTATAGGCCCTCTGTCCAAACAATTTTAACGGAGGTCCACCTACAGGCCCTCTCTCCAAACAATTTACTTCTTTGTCCTATCTTTCTCTTTCTCTCTACAAACTATTTTTCCGGATAGCTGCCATATACGGTATTAAACTGAGTAGTATACTGTACATAGAACACATACCACACTTGATCAAGCTCATAATTTACGTACCGGTTGATGCTAAATTTATAAGTTGGGGTCCTGCGTCGTCATTCTAAATACATCTGGCTGTTGTCACCACCACACACGCTAGCCCAGGGGGCACTCCTCTGGCTCTTCCAGCGAAACCTCCTTGCCCCAGCCTGCCCCCCCCACCTACAGGCCCACTCTACAAACAATTTAGCCGGATAGGGGACGTATTAGAAGTGTACTCATGTTTGTTTTTGTTCTTCTTTTATCTGCCTCATGACCTGTGATAGGCAGAGCATGGACACGTCCCCTTAGCTGCAGGGGAAAGACACTCCCCTGGCCAGAGCAAGCTCTTTTTCCG
>ONZH01022853.1:0-48939 GCA_900303285.1 Rhinella marina | reverse complement strand
CATGCTGTGTCAGGGTAAAATTTTATGTGCTTTACCTGCTACCTCAGTCTAACTTTATCATTCTGGGTTAACCGCCATGCTGTGTTAGGGTAAATTTTAAGTGCTTCACCTGCCTACCTCAGTCTAACTTGGTCACGCTGGGTTCACCGCCATGCTGAGTCAGGGTAAATTTTATATGCTTCACCTGCTTCCTCTGTCTAACTTGGTCACTCTGTTGTCACCGCCATGCTGTGTCAGGGTAAAATTTTATGTGCTTCACCTGCTACCTCAGTCTAACTTGGTCATTCTGGGTTCACCGCCATGCTGTGTCAGGGTAAAATTTTATGTGCTTCACCTGCTACCTCAGTCTAACTTGGTCACTCTGGGTTCACCGCCATGCTGTGTCAGGGTAAAATTTTATGTGCTTCACTTGCTACCTCTGTCTAACTTGGTCATTCTGGGTTCACTGCCATGCTGTGTCAAGATTAACTTTTATTTTCGTCATCTGCTACCTCTGTGTAACTTGGTCACTCTGGGTTCACCGCCATGCTGTGTCAGGGATAATTTTTGGGTGGTTCACCTGCTACCTCAGTCTAACTTGGTCACTCTGGTTCACCGCCATGCTGTGTCAGGGTAAAATTTTATGGGCTTCACCTGTTACCTCAGTCTCACTTGGTCACTCTAGGTTCACCGCCATGCTGTGTCAGGGCAAAATTTTATGTGCTTCACCTGCTATCTCAGTCTCCCTTGGTCACTCTGTTGTCACCGCCATGCTGTGTCAGGGTAAATTTTTAAGTGCTTCACCTGCTACCTCAGTCTAACTTGGTCATTCTGGGTTCACCGCCATGCTGTGTCAGGGTAAAATTTTATGTGCTTCACCTGCTACCTTAGTCTCACTTGGTCACTCTGTTGTCACCACCATGCTGTGTCAGGGTAAAATTGTATGTGCTTCACCTGCTACCTCAGTCTCACTTGGTCACTCTGTTGTAACCGCCATGCTGTGTCAGGGTAAAATTTTATGTGCTTCACCTGCTACCTCAGTCTCACTTGGTCACTCTGTTGTCACCGCCATGCTGTGTCAGGGTAAAATTGTATGTGCTTCACCTGCTACCTCAGTCTAACCTGGTCATTCTGGGTTCACCGCCATGGTGTGTCAGGGTAAAATTTTATATGCTTCACCTGATACCTCAGTCTCACTTGGTCACTCTATTATCACCGCCTTGCTGTGTCAGGGTAAAATTTTATGTGCTTCACCTGTTATCTCAGTCTCACTTGGTCACTCTGTTGTCACCGCCATGCTGTGTCAGGGTAAAATTTTATGTGCTTCACCTGCTACCTCAGTCTAACTTGGTCATTCTGGGTTCACCGCCATGCCGTGTCAGGGTAAAATTGTATGTGCTTCACCTGATACCTCAATCTTGCTTGGTCACTCTGTTGTCACCGCCATGATGTTTCAGGGTAAAATTTTTCTGTGCTTCACCTGCTACCTCAGTCTCCCTTGGTCACTCTGTTGTCACCGCCATGCTATGTCAGGGTAAAATTTTAAGTGCTTCACCTGCTACCTCAGTCTAACTTGGTCATTCTGGGTTCACCGCCATGCCGTGTCAGGGTAAAATTTTATGTGCTTCACCTGCTACCTTAGTCTCACTTGGTCACTCTGTTGTCACCACCATGCTGTGTCAGGGTAAAATTGTATGTGCTTAACCTGCTACCTCAGTCTCACTTGGTCACTCTGTTGTCACCGCCATGCTGTGTCAGGGTAAAATTGTATGTGCTTCACCTGCTACCTCAGTCTAACCTGGTCATTCTGGGTTCACCGCCATGGTGTGTCAGGGTAAAATTTTATATGCTTCACCTGATACCTCAGTCTCACTTGGTCACTCTGTTGTCACCGCCATGCTGTGTCTGGGTTAAATTTTATGTGCTTCACCTGCTACTTCAGTCTCACTTGGTCACTCTGTTGTCACCGCCATGCTGTGACAGGGTAAAATTTTATGTGCTTCACCTGCTACCTCAGTCTCACTTGGTCACTCTGTTGTCACCGCCATGCCGTGTCAGGGTAAAATTTTATGTGCTTCACCTGCTACCCTAGTCTCACTTGGTCACTCTGTGTCAACCATGCTGTGTCAGGGTAAAATTGTATGTGCTTACCTGCTATCTCAGTCTCCTTGGTCACTCGTTGTACCGCCATGCGTGTCAGGGTAAATTTTTAAGTGCTTCACCTGCTACCTCAGTCTAACTTGGTCATTCTGGGTTTCACCGCCATGCGTAGGGTAAATTATGTGCTTCACCTGCTACCTTAGTCTCACTTGGTCACTCTGTTGTCACCGCCAGCTGTCAGGGTAAAAGTATGTGCAACCTGCACCTCAGTCTCACTGGTCACTCTGTTGTCACCGCCATGCTGTGTCAGGTAAAATTTATGTGCTTTTCATGCTTCCCTGACCTCAGTCTCACTTGGTCACTTATTTCCCGCCTTGCTGTGTCAGGGTAAATTTTATGTGCTTCACCTGTTACCCTCAGTCTCACTTGGTCACTCTGTGTCACCGCCATGCTGTGTCAGGGTAAAATTTTATGTGCTTCACCTGCTACCTCAGTCTAACTTGGTCATTCTGGGTTCACCGCCATGCCATGGTAAAATTGTATGTGCTTCACCTGCTACCTCAATCTCGCTTGGTCACTCTGTTGTCACCGCCATGATGTTTCAGGGTAAAATTTTTCTGTGCTTCACCTGCTACCTCAGTCTCCCTTGGTCACTCTGTTGTCACCGCCATGCTACGTCAGGGTAAAATTTTAAGTGCTTCACCTGCTACCTCAGTCTAACTTGGTCATTCTGGGTTCACCGCCATGCCGTGTCAGGGTAAAATTTTATGTGCTTCACCTGCTACCTTAGTCTCACTTAGTCACTCTGTTGTCACACCATGCTGTGTCAGGGTAAAATTGTATGTGCTTAACCTGCTACCTCAGTCTCACTTGGTCACTCTGTTGTCACCGCCATGCTGTTTCAGGGTAAAATTGTATGTGCTTCACCTGCTACCTCAGTCTAACCTGGTTATTCTGGGTTCACCGCCATGCTGTTTCAGGGTAAAATTTTATATGTTTCACATGCTACCTCATTCTAACTTGGTCATTCTGGGTGCACCGCCATGCTGTGTCAGGGTAAAATTGTTTGTGCTTCACCTGATACCTCAGTCTCACTTGGTCACTCTGTTGTCACCGCCATGCTGTGTTAGGGTAAAATTTTATGTGCTTCACCTGCTACCTCAGTCTAACTTGGTCACTTTGGGTTCACCGCCATGCTGTGTCAGAGTAAAATTGTATGTGGTTCACCTGCTACCTCAGTCTCACTTGGTCACTCTGTTCTAACCGCCATGCTGGGTCAGGGTAAAATTTTATGTGCTTCACCTGCTACCTCAGTCTAACTTGGTCACTTTGGGTTCACCGCCATGCTGTGTCAGAGTAAAATTGTATGTGGTTCACCTGCTACCTCAGTCTCACTTGGTCACTCTGTTCTAACCGCCATGCTGTGTCAGGGTAAAATTTTATGTGCTTCATCAGCTACCTCAGTCTCACTTGGTCACTCTGTTGTCACCACCATGCTGTGTCAAGGTAAAATTTTATGTGCTTCACCTGCTACCTCAGTCTAACTTGGTCACTCTGGGTTCACCGCCATACTGTGTCAGGGTACATTTTTGGGTGGTTCACCTGCTACCTTAGTCTCACTTGGTCACACTTTTGTCACCGCCATGCCGTGTCAGGGTAAAATTTTATGTGCTTCACCTGCTACCTCAGTCTCACTTGGTCACTCTGTTGTCACCACCATGCTGTGTCAGGGTAAAATTGTATGTGCTTCACCTGCTACCTCAGTCTCACTTGGTCACTCTGTTGTCACCGCCATGCTGTGTCAGGGTAAAATTTTTTGTGCTTCACCTGCTACCTCAGTCTAACTTGGTCACTCTGTTGTCACCGCCATGCTGTGTCAGGGTAAAATTGTATGTGGTTCACCTGCTACCTCAGTCTAACTTGGTCATTCTGGGTTCACCGCCATGCTGTGTCATGGTAAAATTTTATGTGCTTCACCTGTTACCTCAGTCTCACTTGGTCACTCTGTTGTCACCACCATGCTGTGTCAGGGTAAAATTTTATGTGCTTCACCTGTTACCTCAGTCTCACTTGGTCACTCTGTTGTCACCGCCATGCTGTGTCAGGATAAAATTTTATGTGCTTCACCTGCTACCTCAGTCTCACTTGGTCACTCTGTGTTACCGCCATGCTGTGTCAGGGTTAAATTTTATGTGCTTCACCTGCTACCTCAGTCTCATTTAGTCACTCTGTTGTCACCGCCATGCTGTGTCAGGGTAAAATTTTATGTGCTTCAACTGCTACCTCAGTCTAACTTGGTTATTCTGGGTTCACCGCCATGCTGTGTCAGGGTAAAATTTTATATGCTTCACTTGATACCTCAGTCTCACCTGCGTCACGCTGTGTCACCGCCATGCTGTGTTAGGGTAAAATTTATATGCTTCACCTGCTACCTCAGTCTCACTTGGTCACTCTGTTGTCACCTCCATGCTGGGTCAGGGTAAAATTTTATATGCTTCACCTGCTATCTCAGTCTAACTTGGTCACTTTGGATTCAACGCCATGCTGTGTCAGGGTAAAATTTTATGTGCTTCACGTGCTACCTCAGTCTAACTTGGTCATTCTGGGTTCACCGCCATGCTGTGTTAGGGTAAAATTTTATATGCTTCACCTGCTACCTCAGTCTCACTTGGTCACTCTGTTTGTCACCTCCATGCTGGGTCAGGGTAAAATTTTATATGCTTCACCTGCTATCTCAGTCTAACTTGGTCACTTTGGATTCAACGCCATGCTGTGTCAGGGTAAAATTTTATGTGCTTCACGTGCTACCTCAGTCTAACTTGGTCATTCTGGGTTCACCGCCATGCCGTGACAGGATAAAATTTTATGTGCTTCACCAGCTACCTTAGTCTCACTTGGTCACTCTGTTGTCACCACCATGCTGTGTCAGGGTAAAATTTTATGTGCTTCACCTGCTACCTCAGTCTCACTTGGTCACTCTGTTCTCACCGCCATGCTGTGCCAGGGTAAAATTGTATGTGCTTCACCTGCTACCTCAGTCTCACTTGGTCATTCTGGGTTCACCGCCATGGTGTGTCAGGGTAAAATTTTACATGCTTCACCTGATACCTCAGTCTCACTTGGTCACTCTATTATCACCGCCATGCTGTGACAAGGTAAAATTTTATGTGCTTCACCTGCTACTTCAGTCTCACTTGGTCACTCTGTTGTCACCGCCATGCTGGGTCATGGTAAAATTTTATGTGCTTCACCTGCTACCTCAGTCTAATTGGTCACTTTGGATTCACCGCTATGCTGTGTCAGGGTAAAATTGTATGTGCTTCACCTGCTACCTCAGTCTCACTTGGTCACTCTGTTGTCACCGCCATCCTGTGTCAGGGTAAAATTTTATGTGCTTCACCTGCTACCTCAGTCTCACTTGGTCACTCTGTTGTCACCGCCATGCATTGTCAGGGTAAAATTGTATGTGCTTCACCTGCTACCTCATTCTAACTTGGTCATTCTAGGTGCACCGCCATGCTGTGTCAGGGTAAAATAGTTTGTGCTTCACCTGATACCTCAGTCTCACTTGGTCACTCTGTTGTCACCTCCATGCTGTGTCAGGGTAAAATTGTATGTGCTTCACCTGCTACCTCAGTCTAACTTGGTCATTCTGGGTTCACCACCATGCTGTGTCAGGGTAAAATTTTATGTGCTTCACCTGATACCTCAGTCTAACTTGGTCACTCTGTTCTCACCGCCATGCATTGTCAGGGTAAAATTGTATGTGCTTCACCTGCTACATCATTCTAACTTGGTCATTCTGGGTGCAACACAATGCTGTGTCAGGGTAAAATTGTTTGTGCTTCACCTGATACCTCAGTCTCACTTGGTCACTCTGTTGTCACCTCCATGCTGTGTCAGGGTAAAATTGTATGTGCTTCACCTGCTACCTCAGTCTAACTTGGTCATTCTGGGTTCACCGCCATGCTGTGTCAGGGTAAAATTTTATGTGCTTCACCTGTTACCTCAGTCTCACTTGGTCACTCTGTTGTCACCGCCATGCTGTGTCAGGATAAAATTTTATGTGCTTCACCTGCTACCTCAGTCTCACTTTGTCACTCTGTTGTCACCGCCATGCTGTGTCAGGGTAAAATTTTATGTGCTTCAACTGCTACCTCAGTCTAACTTGGTTATTCTGGGTTCACCGCCATGCTGTGTCAGGGTAAAATTTTATATGCTTCACCTGATACCTCAGTCTCACTTGGTCACGCTGTTGTCACCGCCATGCTGTGTTCGGGTAAAATTTTATATGCTTCACCTGCTACCTCAGTCTCACTTGGTCACTCTGTTGTCATCTCCATGCTGGGTCAGGGTAAAATTTTATATGCTTCACCTGCTATCTCAGTCTAACTTGGTCACTTTGGATTCAACGCCATGCTGTGTCAGGGTAAAATTTTATGTGCTTCACCTGCTACCTCAGTCTAACTTGGTCACTCTGTTGTCACCGCCATGCTGTGTTAGGGTAAAATTTTATGTGCTTCACCTGCTACCTCAGTCTATCTTGGTCATTCTGGGTTCACCGCCATGCCGTGACAGGATAAAATTTTATGTGCTTCACCAGCTACCTTAGTCTCACTTGGTCACTCTGTTGTCACCACCATGCTGTGTCAGGGTAAAATTTTATGTGCTTCACCTGCTACCTCAGTCTCACTTGGTCACTCTGTTCTTACCGCCATGCTGTGCCAGGGTAAAATTGTATGTGCTTCACCTGCTACCTCAGTCTCACTTGGTCATTCTGGGTTCACCGCCATGGTGTGTCAGGGTAAAATTTTATATGCTTCACCTGATACCTCAGTCTCACTTGGTCACTCTATTATCACCGCCATGCTGCGTCAGGGTAAAATTTTATGTGCTTCACCTGCTACTTCAGTCTCACTTGGTCACTCTGTTGTCATCGCCATGCTGGGTCAGGGTAAAATTTTATGTGCTTCACCTGCTACCTCAGTCTAATTGGTCACTTTGGATTCACCGCCATGCTGTGTCAGGGTAAAATTGTATGTGCTTCACCTGCTACCTCAGTCTCACTTGGTCACTCTGTTGTCACCGCCATCCTGTGTCAGGGTAAAATTTTATGTGCTTCACCTGCTACCTCAGTCTCACTTGGTCACTCTGTTGTCACCGCCATGCATTGTCAGGATAAAATTGTATGTGCTTCACCTGCTACCTCAGTCTAACTTGGTCATTCTGGGTTCACCACCATGCTGTGTCAGGGTAAAATTTTATGTGCTTCACCTGCTACCTCAGTCTAACTTGGTCACTCTGTTCTCACCGCCATGCATTGTCAGGGTAAAATTGTATGTGCTTCACCTGCTACCTCATTCTAACTTGGTCATTCTGGGTGCACCGCCATGCTGTGTCAGGGTAAAATTGTTTGTGCTTCACCTGATACCTCAGTCTCACTTGGTCACTCTGTTGTCACCTCCATGCTGTGTCAAGGTAAAATTGTATGTGCTTCACCTGCTACCTCAGTCTAACTTGGTCATTCTGGGTTCACCACCATGCTGTGTCAGGGTAAAATTTTATGTGCTTCACCTGCTACCTCAGTCTAACTTGGTCACTCTTTTCTCACCGCCATGCATTGTCAGGGTAAAATTGTATGTGCTTCACCTGCTACCTCATTCTAACTTGGTCATTCTGGGTGCACCGCCTTGCTGTGTCAGGGTAAAATTGTTTGTGCTTCACCTGATACCTCAGTCTCACTTGGTCACTCTGTTGTCACCGCCATGCTGTGCTAGGGTAGAATTTTATGTGCTTCACCTGCTACCTCAGTCTAACTTGGTCATTCTGGGTTCACCACCATGCTGTGTCAGGGTAAAATTTTATGTGCTTCACCTGCTACCTCAGTCTCACTTGGTCACTCTGTTCTCACCGCCATGCTGTGCCAGGGTGAAATTGTATGTGCTTAACCTGCTACCTCAGTCTAACTTGGTCATTCTGGGTTCACCACCATGCTGTGTCAGGGTAAAATTTTATATGCTTCACCTGATACCTCAGTCTCACTTGGTCACTCTGTTGTCACCGCCATGCTGTGTCAGGGTAAAATTTTATGTGCTTCACCTGCTACCTCAGTCTAACTTGGTCACTTTGGAATCACCGCCATGCTGTGTCAGGGTAAAATTGTATGTGCTTCACCTGCTACCTCAGTCTCACTTGGTCACTCTGTTGTCACCGCCATCCTGTGTCAGGGTAAAATTTTATGTGCTTCACCTGCTACCTTAGTCTCACTTGGTCACTCTGTTGTCACCGCCATGCATTGTCAGGGTAAAATTTTATGTGCTTCACCTGCTACCTCAGTCTAACTTGGTCACTTTGGATTCACCGCCATGCTGTGTCAGGGTAAAATTGTATGTGCTTCACCTGCTACCTCAGTCTAACTTGGTCATTCTGGGTTCACCGCCATCCTGTGTCAGGGTAAAATTTAATGTTCTTCACCTGCTACCTTAGTCTCACTTGGTCACTCTGTTGTCACCGCCATGCATTGTCAGGGTAAAATTTTATGTGCTTCACCTGCTACCTCATTCTAACTTGGTCATTCTGGGTGCACCGCCATGCTGTGTCAGGGTAAAATTGTTTGTGCTTCACCTGATACCTCAGTCTCACTTGGTCACTCTGTTGTCACCGCCATGCTGTGTCAGGGTAAAATTTTATGTGCTTCACCTGCTACCTCAGTCTTACTTGGTCACTTTGGGTTCACCGCCATGCTGTGTCAGAGTAAAATTGTATGTGGTTCACCTGCTACCTCAGTCTAACTTGGTCATTCTGGGTTCACCGCCATGCTGTGTCATGGTAAAATTTTATGTGCTTCACATGTTACCTCAGTCTCACTTGGTCACTCTGTTGTCACCGCCATGCTGCGTCAGGATAAAATTTTATGTGCTTCACCTGCTACCTCAGTCTCACTTGGTCACTCTATTGTTACCGCCATGCTGTGTCAGGGTTAAATTTTATGTGCTTCACCTGCTACCTCAGTCTCATTTGGTCACTATGTTGTCACCGCCATGCTGTGTCAGGGTAAAATTTTATGTGCTTCAACTGCTACCTCAGTCTAACTTGGTTATTCTGGGTTCACTGCCATGCTGTGTCAGGGTAAAATTTTATATGCTCCACCTGCTACCTCAGTCTCACTTGGTCACTCTGTTGTCACCTCCATGCTGGGTCAGGGTAAAATTTTATATGCTTCACCTGCTATCTCAGTCTATCTTGGTCACTTTGGATTCACTGCCATGCTGTGTCAGGGTAAAATTGTATGTGTTTAACCTGCTACCTTAGTCTCACTTGGTCACTCTATTGTCACCGCCATGCTGTGTCAGGGTAAAATTTTAAGTGCTTCACCTGCTACCTCAGTCTAACTTGGTCACTCTGTTGCCACCGCCATGCTGTGTCAGGGTAAAATTTTATGTGCTTCACCTGCTACCTCAGTCTAACTTGGTCATTCTGGGTTCACCGCCATGCCGTGTCAGGGTAAAATTTTATGTGCTTCACCTGCTACCTTAGTCTCACTTGGTCACTCTGTTGTCACCACCATGCTGTGTCAGGGTAAAATTTTATGTGCTTCACCTGCTACCTCAGTCTCACTTGGTCACTCTGTTGTCACCGCCATGCTGTGCCAGGGTAAAATTGTATGTGCCTCACCTGCTACCTCAGTCTAACTTGGTCATTCTGGGTTCACCGCCATGGTGTGTCAGGGTAAAATTTTATATGCTTCACCTGATACGTCAGTCTCACTTGGTCAATCTATTATCACCGCCATGCTGCTTCAGGGTAAAATTTTATGTGCTTCACCTGTTACCTCAGTCTCACTTGGTCACTCTGTTTTCACCACCATGCTGTGTCAGGGTAAAATTTTATGTGCTTCACCTGTTACCTTAGTCTCACTTGGTCACTCTGTTGTCACCGCCATGCTGGGTCAGGGTAAAATTTTATGTGCTTCACCTGCTACCTCAGTCTAACTTGGTCATTCTGGGTTCACCGCCATGCTGTGTCAGGGTAAAATTTTATGTGCTTCACCTGTTACCTCAGTCTCACTTGGTCACTCTGTTGTCACCGCCATGCTGTGTCAGGGTAAAATTTTATGTGCTTCACCTGATACCTCAGTCTAACTTGGTCATTCTGGGTTCACCGCCATGCTGTGTCAGGGTAAAATTTTATATGCTTCACCTGATACTTCAGTCTCACTTGGTCACGCTGTTGTCATTGCCATGCTGTGTCAGGGTAAAATTTTATGTGCTTCACCTGCTACCTCAGTCTCACTTGGTCACTCTGTTCTAACCGCCATGCTGTGTCAGGGTAAAATTTAATGTGCTTCATCAGCTGCCTCAGTCTCACTTGGTCAATCTGTTGTCACCACCATGCTGTGTCAAGGTAAAATTGTATGTGTTTCACCTGCTACCTCAGTCTAACTTGGTCATTCTGGGTTCACCGCCATGCTGTGTCATGGTAAAATTTTATGTGCTTCACCTGTTACCTCAGTCTCACTTGGTCACTCTGTTGTCACCGCCATGCTGCGTCAGGATAAAATTTTATGTGCTTCACCTGCTACCTCAGTCTCACTTGGTCACTCTGTTGTTACCGCCATGCTGGGTCAGGGTAAAATTTTATGTGCTTCACCTGCTACTTCAGTCTAACTTGGTCATTCTGGGTTCACCGCCATGCTGTGTCAGGGTAAAATTTTATATGCTTCACCTGATACTTCAGTCTCACTTGGTCACGCTGTTGTCACCGCCATGCTGTGTCAGGGGAAAATTTTATGTGCTTCACCTGCTACCTCAGTCTCACTTGGTCACTCTGTTGTCACCGCTATGCTGGATCAGGGTAAAATTTTATGTGCTTCATCTGCTACCTCAGTCTAACTTGGTCACTTTGGGTTCACCACCATGCTGTGTCAGGGTAAAATTGTATGTGCTTCACCTGCTACCTCAGTCTAACTTGGTCACTCTGTTGTCACCGCCATGCTGTGTCAGGGTAAAATTTCATGTGCTTCACCTGCTACCTCAGTCTAACTTGGTCATTCTGGGTTCACCGCCATGCTGTGTCAGGGTAAAATTGTATATGCTTCACCTGATACCTCAGTCTCACTTGGTCACTCTGTTATCCGCCATGCTGTGTCAGGGTAAAATTTTATGTGCTTCACCTGCTACCTCAGTCTCACTTGGTCACTCTGTTATCCGCCATGCTGTGTCAGGGTAAAATTTTATGTGCTTCACCTGCTACCTCAGTCTCACTTGGTCACTCTGGGTTTACCGCCATACTGTGTCAGGGCAAATTTTTGTTTGGTTCACCTGCTGTTTCAGTCTCACTTGGTCACTCTGTTGTCACCGCCATGGTGTGTCAGTGTAAAATTTTATTTGCTTCACCTGCTACATCATTCTCACTTTGTCACTCTGTTGTCACCACCATGCTATGTCAGGGTAAAATTGTATGTGCTTCACCTGCTACCTCATTCACACTTGGTCACTCTGTTGTCACCGCCATGCTGTGTCATGGTAAAATTGTATGTGCTTCACATGTTACCTCAGTCTCACTTGGTCACTCTGTTGTCACCGCCATGCTGCGTCAGGATAAAATTTTATGTGCTTCACCTGCTACCTCAGTCTCACTTGGTCACTCTGTTGTTACCGCCATGCTGTGTCAGGGTTAAATTTTATGTGCTTCACCTGCTACCTCAGTCTCATTTGGTCACTATGTTGTCACCGCCATGCTGTGTCAGGGTAAAATTTTATGTGCTTCAACTGCTACCTCAGTCTAACTTGGTTATTCTGGGTTCACTGCCATGCTGTGTCAGGGTAAAATTTTATATGCTCCACCTGCTACCTCAGTCTCACTTGGTCACTCTGTTGTCACCTCCATGCTGGGTCAGGGTAAAATTTTATATGCTTCACCTGCTATCTCAGTCTATCTTGGTCACTTTGGATTCACTGCCATGCTGTGTCAGGGTAAAATTGTATGTGTTTCACCTGCTACCTTAGTCTCACTTGGTCACTCTATTGTCACCGCCATGCTGTGTCAGGGTAAAATTTTAAGTGCTTCACCTGCTACCTCAGTCTAACTTGGTCACTCTGTTGCCACCGCCATGCTGTGTCAGGGTAAAATTTTATGTGCTTCATCTGCTACCTCAGTCTAACTTGGTCATTCTGGGTTCACCGCCATGCCGTGTCAGGGTAAAATTTTATGTGCTTCACCTGCTACCTTAGTCTCACTTGGTCACTCTGTTGTCACCACCATGCTGTGTCAGGGTAAAATTTTATGTGCTTCACCTGCTACCTCAGTCTCACTTGGTCACTCTGTTGTCACCGCCATGCTGTGCCAGGGTAAAATTGTATGTGCTTCACCTGCTACCTCAGTCTAACTTGGTCATTCTGGGTTCACCGCCATGGTGTGTCAGGGTAAAATTTTATATGCTTCACCTGATACGTCAGTCTCACTTGGTCACTCTATTATCACCGCCATGCTGCTTCAGGGTAAAATTTTATGTGCTTCACCTGTTACCTCAGTCTCACTTGGTCACTCTGTTTTCACCACCATGCTGTGTCAGGGTAAAATTTTATGTGCTTCACCTGTTACCTTAGTCTCACTTGGTCACTCTGTTGTCACCGCCATGCTGGGTCAGGGTAAAATTTTATGTGCTTCACCTGCTACCTCAGTCTAACTTGGTCATTCTGGGTTCACCGCCATGCTGTGTCAGGGTAAAATTTTATGTGCTTCACCTGTTAACCCAGTCTCACTTGGTCACTCTGTTGTCACCGCCATGCTGTGTCAGGGTAAAATTTTATGTGCTTCACCTGATACCTCAGTCTAACTTGGTCATTCTGGGTTCACCGCCATGCTGTGTCAGGGTAAAATTTTATATGCTTCACCTGATACTTCAGTCTCACTTGGTCACGCTGTTGTCATTGCCATGCTGTGTCAGGGGAAAATTTTATGTGCTTCACCTGCTACCTCAGTCTCACTTGGTCACTCTGTTCTAACCGCCATGCTGTGTCAGGGTAAAATTTAATGTGCTTCATCAGCTACCTCAGTCTCACTTGGTCAATCTGTTGTCACCACCATGCTGTGTCAAGGTAAAATTGTATGTGTTTCACCTGCTACCTCAGTCTAACTTGGTCATTCTGGGTTCACCGCCATGCTGTGTCATGGTAAAATTTTATGTGCTTCACCTGCTACCTCAGTCTAACTTGGTCATTCTGGGTTCACCGCCATGCTGGGTCAGGGTAAAATTTTATGTGCTTCACCTGCTACCTCAGTCTAACTTGGTCACTCTGGGTTCACCGCCATGCTGTGTCAGGGTAAAATTTTATGTGCTTCACCTGCTACCTCAGTCTAACTTGGTCATTCTGGGTTCACCGCCATGCTGTGTCAGGGTAAAATTGTATATGCTTCACCTGATACCTCAGTCTCACTTGGTCACTCTGTTATCCGCCATGCTGTGTCAGGGTAAAATTTTATGTGCTTCACCTGCTACCTCAGTCTCACTTGGTCACTCTGTTGTCACCGCCATGCTGTGTCAGGGTAAATTTTATGTGCTTCACCTGCTACCTCAGTCTCACTTGGTCACTCTGGGTTTACCGCCATACTGTGTCAGGGCAAATTTTTGTGTGGTTCACCTGCTATTTCAGTCTCACTTGGTCACTCTGTTGTCACCGCCATGGTCTGTCAGTGTAAAATTTTATTTGCTTCACCTGCTACATCAGTCTCACTTTGTCACTCTGTTGTCACCACCATGCTATGTCAGGGTAAAATTGTATGTGCTTCACCTGCTACCTCAGTCACACTTGGTCACTCTGTTGTCACCGCCATGCTGTGTCATGGTAAAATTTTATGTGCTTCACATGTTACCTCAGTCTCACTTGGTCACTCTGTTGTCACCGCCATGCTGCGTCAGGGTTAAATTTTATATGCTTCACCTGCTATCTCAGTCTATCTTGGTCACTTTGGATTCACTGCCATGCTGTGTCAGGGTAAAATTGTATGTGTTTCACCTGCTACCTCAGTCTCACTTGGTCACTCTGTTGTTACCGCCATGCTGTGTCAGGGTTAAATTTTATGTGCTTCACCTGCTACCTCAGTCTCATTTGGTCACTATGTTGTCACCGCCATGCTGTGTCAGGGTAAAATTTTATGTGCTTCAACTGCTACCTCAGTCTAACTTGGTTATTCTGGGTTCACTGCCATGCTGTGTCAGGGTAAAATTTTATATGCTCCACCTGCTACCTCAGTCTCACTTGGTCACTCTGTTGTCACCTCCATGCTGGGTCAGGGTAAAATTTTATATGCTTCACCTGCTATCTCAGTCTATCTTGGTCACTTTGGATTCACTGCCATGCTGTGTCAGGGTAAAATTGTATGTGTTTCACCTGCTACCTTAGTCTCACTTGGTCACTCTATTGTCACCGCCATGCTGTGTCAGGGTAAAATTTTAAGTGCTTCACCTGCTACCTCAGTCTAACTTGGTCACTCTGTTGCCACCGCCATGCTGTGTCAGGGTAAAATTTTATGTGCTTCACCTGCTACCTCAGTCTAACTTGGTCATTCTGGGTTCACCTCCATGCTGGGTCAAGGTAAAATTTTATATGCTTCACCTGCTACCTCAGTCTAACTTGGTCACTCTGGGTTCACCGCCATGCTGTGTCAGGGTAAAATTTCATGTGCTTCACCTGGTACCTCAGTCTCACTTGATCACTCTGTTGTCATTGCCATGCTGTGTCAAGGTAAAATTTTATGTGCTTCACCTTCTACCTCCGTCTAATTTGGACACACTGTTGTCACCGCCATGCTGTTTCAGGATAAATGTTTCGGTGGCTCACCTGCTACCTCATATAACTCGGTCACTTGGTGGTGTCACCGCCATGCTGTGTCAGGCTACATGTTTGGGTGGCTCACCTGCTACCTCAGTCTAATTTGGTCACTTGGTGGTGTCACCTCCATGCTGTGTTAGGGTAATTTTTGGGTTGCTCACCTGCTACCTCATCTAACTTGGTCACTTGGTGGTGTCACCGCCATGCTGTGTCAGGCTAAATGTTTGGGTGGCTCACCTGCTACCTCAGTCTAATTTGGTCACTTGGTGGTGTCACCTCCATGCTGTGTTAGGGTAAGTTTTTGGGTGGCTCACCTGCTACCTCATCTAACTTGGTCACTTGTTGGTGTTACCGCCATGCTGTGTCAGGCTACATGTTTGGGTGGCTCACCTGCTACCTCATCTAATTTGGTCACTTGGTTGTGTCACTGCCATGCTGTGTTAGGCTAAATGTTTGGGTGGCTCACCTGCTACCTCAGTCTCACTTGGTCACTCTGTTGTCATTGCCATGCTGTGTCAAGGTAAAATTTTATGTGCTTCACCTGCTACCTCATCTAACTTGGTCACTCTGTTGTCACCGCCATTCTGTGTAAGGCTTAATTTTTGGGTAGTTCAGCTGCTATCTTAGTCTAGCCAAGCCACTCTGGGGATTTCTGCCATGCTGTAAACTGCAATCTCAGCCAAACTATGTAATTTAGGGGTTCACCACCAAGGTGTGCCAGAATACAATTTACAATAATGTACAATATACAAGGTTCACCTGCAATCTCAGTCACAGACTGTCATTCAGGGGTGCACCACCATGCTTTTTCAAACCAATTGTTTCTGAGCGTCACCTCCAGGCTCTCACCCACGATTTTTTGAAGGCTTGCCACTACACTGTCGCCCAAAATTGTCTTGAGGGTCACCGGAGGCCTCTCCCCAACAACTTCAAGGAGGGTTTCTACCCGGCCCTGGCACACAAACATTGTCTTGAGGGGCACTAAAAGGCTCTGCACCCACCCACGTGTGAAGACTAATGGGTGGGTGCAGTGTGCGTCTTAGCCCGTCTGAAATTAGGAAAGCTGGGCACTGTGCTTGGAGGTCTTTGTGTCTGCTGTGGACAGGGTGGATGTGTGGTGCATGTTTGCCAGTCTGGGATGGGGAGAGCTGGGCACTGTGCTGGGAGAACTTTGTGTACGCTGTGGACTACTGGGTGGGTGCGGGTAGGGAGACGCTTATGCCTGCGTCCTGGGGCGGGGGATGGGACAGCAGTGCCAGCATGGGCAGTGGTGTCACCCGCAGGTGGTGATGGACCTTCGTTGCACCTAGTTGGGTGCTTTCCTAACATGTGCCAGCGCATGTGCCTTGCCCATCTTGGTCTGGGTCAGCACAATTGTCTTGAGGGTCACCACCAGTCTGTTGCCCAGAATTTGGCGTGATGGTACAATTAGGCAGCCTCAGAGGCATCCATGCATGCTGCCCCTGCTGTTTCCTGTCCATTTCCGTGGTGTTTTCATCATTTTCTGAGGTTTCCATGTTTTCACGCAACCTTCCCTGTGCAGAGCTTTGATCCCCTGCAAAAAATGCTCGAGTCTCCCATTGACTTCAATGGGGTTCGTTATTCGAAACGAGCACCTGAGCATCGGGTAAAATTCGACTCGAATAACGAGCTCCCGAGCATTTTAGTGCTCGCTCATCTTTAGTCAAAAGCTCAAATTGCAGAGAAAGAACTTCTTTCTTTGAAGCTACAATTGAAAGAGCTTCAATATAAAATGTTGTTAAATTTAATCAATATATACTTGGAGACAAGGTTAATAAACTCATGACATACAGTAGCTCGTTAAAAAACATGCTGAAACACAGCACATTCCCACCATTAAGTGCAGGATTGACAGTTAAATCAAAAGATATAGCTGAACAGTTCTGTTCTTATTATACCACATTATATAATTTGGATCCCGTCACCAATGACTCACAAGAACGGTTGCATGACATAGGCAGACAAACCCACATTCATGTATTTTTAAACAACCTTAATCTACCTAAGTTTCCATAGAAGAATGCTCATCTCTTTCAGCCCCTATTTGAGAGGATGAGGTCAAAAAGATTGTTGAAAGTATTTCCATGGGGCAAGCACCAGGACCTGATGGTCTCTTGCTAATAGGGAGCCCCTCCCAAGACAAGCTTTAGAAGCCACAATTACCATCATCCCCAAAGAGGGCAAAGATACCACAGAATGCAGCAACTATAGGCCCATCTCTTTACTCAATTTGGACATAAATATTTGGGTCAAGCTATTGGCGTCTAGACTCAGTCTACTAATACCCAAAATTAAGTAAGGAGTGAAAAAAGTTAATACCCGGATAATATCACCGAGTTTCCCTTTCCAATTGGACTATGTCCTGGAGGGAGAGAAAACTCGCAGAGGCGCCAAATGGTACTAATCAGACAGATTTGTATATATCATTATATCGCTATACAGTACAGACCAAAAGTTTGGACACACCTTCTCATTCAAAGAGTTTTCTGTATTTTCATGACTATGAAAATTGTAGATTCATACTGAAGGCACCAAAACTATGAAATAGCACATGTGGAATTTTATACTTAACAAAAAAGTGTGCAGCAACTGTTAATATGTCTTATATTCTAGGTTCTTCAAAGTAGCCACCTTTTGCTTTGATTACTGCTTTGCACACTCTTGGCATTCTCTTGATGAGCTTCAAGAGGAAGTCACCTGAAATTGTATTCCAACAGTCTTGAAGGAGTTCCCAGAGATGCTTAGCACTTGTCGGCCCTTTTGCCTTCACTCTGCGGTCCAGCTCACCCCAAACCATCTCGATTGGGTTCAGGTCTGGTGACTGTGGAGGCCAGGTCATCTGGCGTAGCACCCCATCACTCTCCTTCTTGGTCAAATAGCCCTTACACAGCCTGGAGGTGTGTTTGGGGTCATTGTCCTGTTGATAAATAAATGATGGTCCAACTAAACGCAAACCGGATGGAATAGCATGCCGCTGCAAGATGCTGTGGTAACCATGCTGGTTCAGTATGCCTTCAATTTTGAATAAATCCCCAACAGTGTCACCAGCAAAGCACCCCCACACCATCACACCTCCGCCTCCATGCTTCACGGTGGGAACCAGGCATGTAGAGTCCATCGGTTCATCTTTTCTGCGTCGCACAAAGACACGGTGGTTGGAACCAAAGATCTCAAATTTGGACTCATCAGACCAAAGCACAAATTTCCACTGGTCTAATGTCCATTCCTTGTGTTCTTTAGCCCAAACAAGTCTCTTCTGCTTGTTGCCTGTCCTTAGCAGTGGTTTCCTAGCAGCTATTTTACCATGAAGGCCTGCTGCACACAGTTTCCTCTTAATAGTTGTTGTAGAGATGTGTCTGCTGCTAGAACTCTGTGTGGCATTCACCTGGTCTCTAATCTGAGCTGCTGTTAACCTGCGATTTCTGAGGCTGGTGACTCGGATGAACTTATCCTCCGCAGCAGAGGTGACTCTTGGTCTTCCTTTCCTGGGGCGGTCCTCATGTGAGCCAGTTTCTTTGTAGCGCTTGATGGTTTTTGCGACTGCACTTGGGGACACTTTCAAAGTTTCCCAATTTTTCGGACTGACTGACCTTCATTTCTTAAAGTAATGATGGCCACTCGTTTTTCTTTACTTAGCTGCTTTTTTCTTGCCATAATACAAATTCTAACACTCTATTCAGTAGGACTATCAGCTGTGTATCCACCTGACTTCTGCCCAACACAACTCATTGTCCCAACCCCATTTATAAGGCAAGAAATCCCACTTATTAAACCAGACAGGGCACACCTGTGAAGTGAAAACCATTTCAGGTGACTACCTCTTGAAGCTCATCAAGAGAATGCCAAGAGTGTGCAAAGCAGTAATCTAAGCAAAAGGTGGCTACTTTTAAGAACCTAGAATATAAGACATATTTTTAGTTGCTTCACACCTTTTTGTTAAAGGGAACCTGTCATCTCCGAAAAAACACCCCCTGAACTACAGTAAGCGTTGTATAGTGTAAATGTTGCTGAATCCGAATATGTAAGTTTTATCTTCATACTCGCTTCCATTCTAACGCTGTGCTCCCACAAAACAGCAGTAAAATGCATTGAGAAGACTCTTCTTTGAGTCCTCTCCATTATGTGAGTGAGCATCGGAGTCCACTGAGTGCATTTTACTGCAGGTTTGTGGGAGCACAGCGTCGGAATGGAAGTGAGTATGAAGATAAAACTTACATATTCAGATTCAGCATCACTTACACTATACACCGCTTACTCTAGTTCAGGGGGTGTTTTGGAGATGACGGGTTCCCTTTAAGTATATAATTCCACATGTGTTAATTCATAGTTTTGATGCCTTCAGTGTGAATCTACAATTTTCATAGTCATGAAAATACAGAAAACTCTTTGAATGAGAAGGTTTGTCCAAGATTTTGGTCTGTACTGTATATATAGGTGGATAAATAAACTCGCATGGGGTTCCCAAATAGTAAAACGGGTGAAGGTAGCTATAACTGGTGGAGATGCGAGTAGTAGTAAAATATAGGAATATATACAATCAATCCATATATAGGATATGATAAAAGCAATATCAAAATATAAGACAGCTTACTTCACCGGGGAGGGAGGTGAGCAATACAGACATAGAACAAACAACATGGGGTATTTATAGACAAATGGAGATAAGCAGGAGGCCCTTTACACCCAGAAGTGTTAGGGTGGGGGACTTCCTGTTTATAGCCCATTAACTGAAATAATAATAATAGTAATATGGCGTTACATGAAATAACACAGCATGAATAAAAAAGTTCCATTCTATTACTTAATAAAAAGTAGTGGTACTTATAATAAATGATGATATTAATATTATTAATCCTACCGCATTGGTGATTCCTGTGGTAATTCCCTAAGGGATAGACACATCCTCGTTGATATCAGTGGCGTGCGTCCCACTGTGGAACGCAGGCAAGTGAAAGTGACTGCTTCCCCTGCCCGCGCTGGACGGGGTACAAAGGTGCGTGCATCTTCCGGCCAGGGGTGTCGGTGGAGGGGCAGGGCTCCGATGCGTTCCAAAGTGGAACGTATCGGAATCCGGAAGCCACCTACTGGTCGGGTGTGCATGGAGGGCGGGACTCCGATGCATTCCAACGTGGAGCGCATCGGGATAGGGTAGGCAGAGGCTGGAGGAGGAGCCCCTTTGCGTTCCAACATGGAGCGCATCGGGCTCTGAAAGATTTACCTTGAGAGGAAGCCGGAGCCTCCCCAGGCTGGCCCTCCATTAATGTATATACTTGTGTAAAATCAAATAAAAGTAAAATTAAAATTAAGACAAGCCCAAAACGAGCCCATATGTTATAGTGAATGAATCAATATAATGAAATAAAAGACCCCCAAAGAGGTGCACATATATGTATACCCAAATAAAGACACATGATAACCTATAAGTAAATAAATAAATGAATAAGTGAATAAAATTATATACAGTATATATATATATATATATATATATATATATATATATATATATATATATAGTTTTTTTTTTATATATATATTTATATATACCCCTCGCCGGAAGATGCACGCACCTTTGTACCCCGTCCAGCGCGGGCAGGGGAAGCAGTCGCTTTCACTTGCCTGCGTTCCACAGTGGGACGCACGCCACTGATATCAACGAGGATGTGCCTAGGGAATTACCACAGGAATCACCAATGCGGTAGGATTAATAATATTAATATCATCATTTATTATAAGTACCACTACTTTTTATTACGTAATAGAAGGGAACTTTTTTATTCATGCTGTGTTATTTCATGTAACGCCATATTACTATTATTATTATTTCAGTTAATGGGCTGTAAACAGGAAGTCCCCCACCCTAACACTTCCGGGTGTAAAGGGCCTCCTGCTTATCTCCATTTGTCTATAAATACCCCATGTTGTTTGTTCTATGTCTGTATTGCTCTTGAGAAAGGGGATTTAACCCCGAAACGCGTCGAGCTACTTCTTTTGCATATACACAATAAAGTGACTTCCTGAAAATCAGCTTGGAGCCCTGATGACCATCTCTTGGGGACAAGGAAGCCTTTTGTGACATCTGACCAGTGACCTCGGTGGGGGAGGAGACGTTACAGGTGTCTTGAGCTTCATCCTGTACCTCCCTCCCCGGTGAAGTAAGCTGTCTTATATTTTGATATTGCATTTATCATATCCTATATATGGATTGATTGTATATACATTCCTATATTTTACTAATACTCGCATCTCCACCAGTTATAGCTACTTTCACCCGTTTTACTATTTGGGAAGCCCATGCGAGTTTATTTATCCACCTATATATATAGCGATATAATGATATATACAAATCTTTTTGTTTCTTCTTTTTGTACTCTATCATCCCCAAAATTGTCCATCAGGAGCAAACAGGTCTTGTCTTGGACCAAGAGGGAAATTTTCAATCAGGTAGACTCATTAATGCCATCAAATGGGCCAAACGGAAGAATATCCCCCTTGTCTTCCTAGGTACTGATGGCGAAAAAGGCTTTGACAGAGTAGATTGGCTTTATATGCAACGAACACTACATAGATTTGGTATCCCTGACTTCATTTGAGCAATTATGTAATTTTATATGTAACACCCCAGAGTAGTGTTACAACTCTGCGTAACCAGCTTCTATCTGTGTGCTACTCTAGAAATGTAATTCCATGCATTAATGTCATCACCAGCATTAATATGTATTATATTCAATGTTATGCAACTGTTTCCCATGTAATGTACCAGCAGGTGTCAGTAAATACTATGGCAGATTCAGATGTAGTTTTACCAGAATGGTACAGTCTTTAGTCCATTCTGACCCCCTCTGCTGGAGAGAAGTTAAGCTCTTCCAGCTTCCTGCAGTGAGGAGGAAAATGACAGTTTAGTCAGTGAGTTGTCCACTGTACCCTGATCAGGGAGGACATGTGCAGGACAGCAGAGCACCTTCAGCTCTGCTGCACCCTAAATATTGAGTAATATAGCCTGCAATAAGGCACAACAATACTCTCAAGGGAAGCCAGACTTAAGAGGTAGCCTCAGCTTAGAACAGGAAGCCTGAAACCTGAATTTCCAAGCATCTGCCAAGTATGCATAAAGCTGCACTTGCTGGACACCAAGCTGAAGGACGAACCTAGTTATCTGCATTCAAAGATACGTTAATAAAACTATGTTGGACCATTCATACAAGTCTGCGCATCATTCCCACCTGACGACCCTCAATTACTACTACTAGTAAATTTATTGCAGCCGGAGCCACCGCCTGGGGCCTGTTCGTCTCACGAGGTAGGAACTCCGTGACAATCCCACCAAAGACTTGAGTGGCCTAAATACCCCTTGGCACTCCTACCACTGGGACATAAAGGAAAATCACCTTAGAGGGCCCTGGAGGGGGAAAGGGTCGCCCCCGTAGCAACCACGGCACCCCGGTCACTGCATATAGCTTGCCTAGTGCTAGGCTGAGAGTAAACAGGACCTTATCCAAGTCTTTTCATATTACTAATGGTACGTGTCAGGTGTGCCCTCTTTTCTCCTCATTATTCATTCTAGAAATGGAAACCTTGTTACAAGCTTGTAGTGACGACCCTCTAATAAAAGGTTTAAAAGTGGGTACAGAGGAGCACAAATGCTCTGCGTTCACAGATGTCCTCCTTCTTTTAATTACAAATCCTGTGCAAGCCTTCCCACGGATCCCAGATCTTTTTAGTAAATTTGGAATTCTGTCTAAATTTAAGATAAATTATTCTAAATCTGAAGCTATGATTGTTTCCCTCTCTGCCCAGACGGTCCTGTCGCTAAAATCCTCCTTAAATTGAGCTCTGACTCTCTGCCGTACTTGGGTATAGCACTCACTAATGACCCTGCCAGACTCTATAAATCCAATTATCTTTTGAAAAAGATTAGAAACCAGTTGCAATCCCTATCCCTGCCATGGGGGTCTTGGATAGGAAGGAAAAATCTTCAACAGACATATATTGTCCTAAAGCTTTTATACTTATTACAAATGGTACCCATCTTCCACAGTCCATCTTCGCACAAGTAAGATCTATATTTATGACTTTTTTTGTGGAAAGGTAAAAAACCCAGAATAGCATATAATAGGCTGATAAGAGAATGCCCTCAGGGTGGTTTTGGACTACCTGACTCTATAAATCCAATTATCTTTTGAAAAAGATTAGAAACCAGTTGCAATCCCTATCCCTGCCATGGGGGTCTTGGATAGGAAGGAAAAATCTTCAACAGACATATATTGTCCTAAAGCTTTTATACTTATTACAAATGGTACCCATCTTCCACAGTCCATCTTCGCACAAGTAAGATCTATATTTATGACTTTTTTTGTGGAAAGGTAAAAAACCCAGAATAGCATATAATAGGCTGATAAGAGAATGCCCTCAGGGTGGTTTTGGACTACCTGACTTATGTCTCTATTATAGAGCTATACAACTGAAAAGGTGGCTCCAGCTATGTGTTCCCCAGTATTGGACTCTGAGCTCTAATATAGAATTGGCCCTCCTTTTGGACAAGCAGTTTGCAGGGCTCTGGGGACTCACAGACTCCTTAGTAACCCCTGAAGGCCTGACTAAGGGCATTTTTTTGAATATCCGCTCTATGCATCCAGATCTTTACCATTTTTCTAACCCCTCTAAGAACCTGCCAGCAACACATATACCATATTTGTTGCAGCCCTCCACTTCTCACGCTCCTCCTTTTTGGACTCTCTTAAAGGATATCACTGTCTCATCACTTCTAGCAAGTATTAAAACCAAAAAGGACATACCCTCTTTTTGTTTGCAAGTTATTAAAGATGGTAACTTCCTAGCTAACAGAAATTGAAAAAACTGGTCGTTAGGATAAGGGGATGGGGTATGGACCCAAAAGGGCGCCAGAGGAGTGGTCAGGTGTCAGAATAAATTCACGATAAAGTGAAATTTAGACGGCAACAAGCTACTAAAAGAATAATACGGATCAAACAATTGAACCACGGACGTATAATATAGGAACAGAATTGTAGGGCGCCAGTCTAAAGGATCGGTACAAAGGGTGATAATGGTGCAGATAATAATGGTGGGACACTATGTGTTAAGTAAAGATGATGGAGTGTATCCAATAAGATCAATATGATCAGTGTGATCAAAGAGAGGATTATTAAACTTCAAAGAGGAAGTGTGACTTACTTCACTAGGGAGGGGGGTGGCGGGATAAAAGTAAAACACCCGTCTCCTCTCCCTCGCCGAGGTCGCCTGTAGGATGGAAGATACACCGCGTCCCTTCAGATGGAATCTCGGAGGACTTCAAATAAGGCAGGTATCTAGTTTTATTTTTAATTGCTCAACACGTTTCGGGGAGTAAATAAAGATCCCCTTCATCAGGAGCATGTAAAATAATGCATACATACAAACAAATACTCACAGGTATATATACACACATTACTAAGCACGTGGGTCATCTTGAAGTGGACATGCACGCTGAGTGTGGGTGGAGGAAAGAGCAAGTTCCGGTGCCCATAGAGTCCGGACCGGAAGTGATGATGCGTTCCACGGTGAAACGCATAAGTGGAATAAACAATAATAAAAAAAGAATAATTAACCCCTTCGCGCCCAGCGCCGTACATGTACGGCGCTGGGGCGATGCGGGCACATGGCGCCCGCTCGCAGTTGCGGCGGGCGTCATGGCTGGCAAGTCTCTGCTGTTTCTAACAGCAGAGACTTGCCGCTACTTACCGCCATCGGCGGCGTCTTCCTCGGAGATTAGATGCCGTGATCACACGTGATCACGGCATCTAGTTGCGTCTCAACCCGGAAGCATTCGCTTCCGGGTGGTGTACAGACACCCCGTGTGGCCAATCGGGGTGTCTGTACACCATATGAAAACTGTAATTCTCGCTGGTGAGGATTACAGTTTTCAAAGTGCAATTCTTATTCTGGCCACTAGATGGCAGGCCAGGATAAGAAATTAGCAATTCATGGATTTCTGAGTCTATAAAATCCATAATTGCTCATAAAGAAAAAAAAAAAGCCACAATATATAAGCCCATATTTGAGCTTTCCAATAGTAAAAAAAAAATTTAAAAAATGTTAAAAAATATATAAAAAATAAAAAAGATGTAAAAGTTCAAATCACCCCCTTTCCGTATAAGTAAAAAATAAATACCTAAATAACAATAAATATAGACATCATGGGTATCACCGTGACCGAAAACGCCCGTACTTTTAAAATATAAAAAAAAAATTCCAATACGGCGAATTGTGTGGTGGAAAAAAGCGTCCAAATGGCGATTTGCCGTTTTTTGTCGCTTTTTTTTTCTAAAAAAAATTAAATAAAAAGTGATCAAAAAGTCATACACACCCCAGAATGGTATCAATAAAAACTTCAGATCGTCCCGCAAAAAATGAGCCCCCATACAGCTCTGTACACATAAATACCAAAAAGTTATAGGGGTCAAGATTTGACAAGGAAAAAAAAAAAAGGGCAACTTTCTAATTATTTTATCACTATGAAAACGCAGGAAAAACTATACATATTAGGTATTGCCGGATTCGTACTGACTTGTAGAATGAAAGTAATGGATCAGTTTTAATGCACATCGAACGCTGTAAATAAGAAACCCGTAGAACTGTAGCAGAATAGCGTTTTCTTTGCAATTTCACCCGGTTTGGAATTTTTTTCCCGCTTCCCACTACACCGTATGCAATATTAAATGGTGGCGTTGGAAAGTACAACTTGTCCCGCAAAAAACAAGCCCTCATACAGCTATGTGAACAGAAAAATAAAATAGTTATGGCTGTTTGAAGGCAGGGAGCGCAAAACGAAAATGCATAACCGAAAAAAGCTCCGGGCGCGAAAGGGTTAAATAGTATTAGGCTGAAATGTTACTAATAGTTAAAAAGGATTGAACTATAGAGCTGGTAACTGACAATAAGAATCGGCTGCAGCAATAGATAACTCCGGTCACGTGACCAGAAGGAGCGGCCTGATCTAATATGCCGAAAGAGATCGCTCCGTACAGAGAAAATAAATAAATAAGCGAAAAAGTACACTATTCATTCACTATTAGGAACATCATGAGTGCGTGGTGCAGTCAGGGGCGGTCTTGGGCACCACGCATCCTATTCATTTGCGTGGGGCCCCCGACGTCTAAGGGGGCCCCCACGCTCCGCTGTTGTGCCCAAGACCGCCCGCCCTCCTAATACATTCTGGGGGGCCCAGCAGGGATGGCCAATACAAGTGAGCGCTTCCATTAAGGAAGCGCTCACTTGTATGTAGGGACCCCCCATCATCCCACCCAGCCACATAAGAGTAAAATAAAAAAGCTTTCTTACCTGTCCTGCGGCTGCCCTCCGGTCCGGCGCTCCACTCTCTTCCCTGGCCGGCGTGCACTATGACCTGACGCTGCGCAGCGTCAGGTCATAGTGCGCGCCAGCCAGGGAAGAGAGTGGAGCGCCGGACCGGAGGGCAGCCGCAGGACAGGTAAGAAAGCTTTTTTATTTTACTCTTATGTGGCTGGGTGGGATGATCTGAGGTTTGATGGGGGCCCCATGAGCAGCTCTGAGGTCTGATGGGGCACAATATGCTGCTCTGAGGTCTGATGGGGGCACATTACCCTGATCTGAGGTCTCATGGGGGCACATTACGCTGATCTGAGGTCTCATGGGGGCACAGTGGGATGATCTGAGGTCTGATGGGGGCACAATACGCTGATCTGAGCTCTGATGGGGGTACATTAAGCTGATCTGAGGTCTGATGGGGGCACATTTTGCTGATCTGAGGTCTGATGGGGGCACAATACGCTGATCTGGGGTCTGATGGCGGAACAATACGCTGATCTGAGGTTTGATGGGGGCCCCATGAGCAGCTCTGAGGTCTGATGGGGGCACAATACGCTGCTCTGAGGTCTGATGGGGGCACATTACGCTGGTCTGAGGTCTCATGGGGGCACATTCTGCTGATCTGAGGTCTCATGGGGGCACATTACGCTGATCTGAGGTCTCATGGGGGCACATTACCCTGATCTGAGGTCTCATGGGGGCACATTACGCTGATCTGAGGTCTCATGGGGGCGCATGGTTAAAAAAGTCTTTGATGTGTGTGTGTGTGGGGGGGGTGTCATTGGGGAGGGGGCGTGTCATCAGAGGGCATGTCATCAGAGGGCGTGTCATCAGGGGCGTGACGCGTCATTGGGGGGGGGCCCCCCGGACATAACTTCGCTTAGGGCCCCAGAAATGCCAAGACCGCCCCTGGGTGCAGTGCTAATAGTAGCGCAGGAAACCCACTCAGGAACGATGGGTTGCGCTGTGTTCCTCCGGTCAAGTGACCGGGGAAGGTTGATTCATGCGGTCCAGATTGGAGCGCAGAAAATAGACACATTGCGTTCCAGGGAGGGACGCATGCACCGAAGACATCGGCATAAAAGTATATTAGTTCTCCAATTACAGGAATGGAAGCTATGAGGGGAAATGACTAAAAATGTCCATTGCATTATGATCCACCAGGTCAGATGGAAAAAAAGGGAGGGTTTTAAATACATAATTAATAATTAATTAAACAATAAATAGATAAGTTAATAAATAATTCATTAAATGATTACCTCATAATATTCACACATAAATCATTAATGGGGAAACAAAGGCACCTAAATAAAAAATAAGAAGAATAACAATTATGTAGTAAAGATAATAAAATAATTAGTAATTACTGTATTCCAATGTTTCATTTAATCCAAAGGGGGTCAATGACTTAAAACGAAATATCCAGAACATTTCTCTTTTACACAATAACTGATATGAATTGGGAATCCAGTCAATGGGCACTATCTTTAAGTGGTCAGGATTACAATCATGATAGTCTGAGAAATGCTTTGAGATACTGTGTTTAATAGATTTCTTCTTTATATTGTAACGGTGCTGATTCAGTCTTTCTCTAAGGGATTGCGTAGTTCGACCGATATACTGAAGCCCACATGGGCACTGTATCATATAGATAACATTGCAGGAACCACAATTCAAGTTGTATTTTAATTTAATGGTTTCTTGCGTGTTATTAATGATTATTGAATCAATATCATGTTGAATATTTGTACAGCACTTGCACCATCTAGTGTTGCATCTATAGGAGCCCTACAATTCTGTTCCTATATTAAACTTCCTAGCTAAGCAGGGACTCCAGCGCTCTTGAGAGGCTAATTACTGATTATGACGTTCCTTTTGGTCCAACGTGGTTTGAAAAACTGGCACTAAGTCCAACTTTCCAGAGCAGGGGCGGATTGGCCATAGACCGGGAAATTTCCTGGTGGGCCGATACCCAGGGGGCTGCCTGAGCCCTCCTCATGGCCGGCCAGTGGAAGTTTTTGGGGATATATTTTGTGATGGACTGTGGTATTTGGCTCTGTTGAGGTGGTATACTGTGTCACAATATGGTATTGCTGGCCCTGCCTTCCATCAATTTGGACCAGACTACAAAACGGGGCAACTTTTAGTATTTTTTCCAGGGCCACTTTAAGTTCCCAGTCTGCCCCTGCTCCAGAGGCACACAATCTCGTTTTTATATAAGTTTTTGAACGCTAAGCCAGATTAAGTGACCCCTGCATACATTAGAATGTGGGACAGACCTTGATAAGACATTTACCCCTAAAGAAATTGTTCACCAGAATTCACCAGAGGTCTCATGGTTTTTTTGAGACTTATAAAGATTCAAGAACACTCTTATAAAACCATGACCCATTCATATAATGTCCCATGTAAACTGTTTCATATGGGCCTTGCTGGGTCGGAGAAGTGCTGGAGATGCCTGAAAGACAAGGGCACTTTCGGTCATATTATGTGGTATTGCCTCTTATATGCCCTTATTTGGAGAATATTGAGCAAAAGACTAATACAATATGTCAGTCTTCGTTAAAATTGACCCTACAATCGGTTTTACTCTTGCCACCATCAGGAAAATGGCAACCAGCATTCTCGAAATTCTCGATCACACTCCAGATTTATCTAATTATGGACACCATGGTGAAAGTTTTGCCACTCCATAATGGAATGATTATATACTTATGTGTTGGCTCACACTTCTACATGACCCCATATATAACCCCAGACAGAAATATTTCTGGACAGAACCCAATATTTTCAGCGCCTTTATTGTAAAACTTCATTCTCTTTCTTTTACTTTTTTTATTAGTTTAATGTTCTTGGCCATCTGAGGTTGCATATATGTGACAATCTATGCTGATCATCCATTTTGAACATTTTGACCAGTTTGCTAAGTTGATAACTATCGACTGCAAATTCATCATGATTCCCGCTGTCCCTCCATTACCGTCCCCCCCCCACCCTCTCTCTCCTTTTCCCCCTCCTCCCCTCGTTCCCACTGCCTTACCTCATGTCCAGTTATCATTGGTATGTGTTGCAGTGTTACTCTTTTTATGGTATGTGATTATCTTTATTTGGAAGACATGTGTTGAAACTGCTGTTAATAATATAAAAATCTTGAATAAAAAGAGTTTTCAAAAAAAATAAAAAATTATTGACTGCCTTCCTCTGCAGGTACAGGCGGTCTAATATATGGAGCAAGGAGTTCCAACTGATGGAAATGTTGCATAAACATTGCCATTTTGCCTTTGCAGCTCAAGAAGGGCATATTTCAGATTAGTGAAACGCATTGTTGTTTTCTGGTATTGAGATCTGGCAGAAGCAGGGCCAAATCCCCGACTCCAACTCAGACTCCTCAATTTCCCCTAACTCCAACTCCCTCCTACATGGCGCATGTTTAAGCAATAACTTTAAACAAACTTTGCATAAATCAATAGTACAGATATGTCATGACAAAAAAAGTTTGCAGTATATGTTTTACTAGATATCTTTACTCTGAACTTTCAGTATCAGGCTTTTCTCTGGGTACAGCTCACTAAGGGCCTGATGTATGAAAACTGTCTAGGTCTAAGACTTTTTTTGTTGCCCATAGCAACCAATCAGAGCTCCCCTTTCATTTCTCCAGAGCATTATATGAAATAAAAGGAGAGATCTGATTGGTTGCTATGGGACAGTTTTCATACATAGGTGTTCTCCATCATATGGCTTCACAGTCTAGAAAGTGAAACTACTAGCAGTGCTAGATAACAAAGGCTTGGCAATGGCTTCTACACCTATAGTGCTTTTTCACATGTGTGTTTCTGTATTTCTGAATTTGAGATGTTAGAAAACAGTTTCCCCCTTTATATTCTATATATAGCATATAGAAGCCATGAGAGCAGCTAACCTCTCCAAACATGAGCTTAGAGGAAAATATACAGAGAGAAGATGCACTGGACAATTGATTCACTCCTGCTCTCAGCCAATCAGATAACAGTCTTTCTGGTCTACAGGTTACCATAGAAACATGTGTGCAGTGAGACTGTCTATAGTTCATGACTGACCAATGTATTTAGAAAACAGTCTTTAACTGTCCCTTTATGTTGAAAGCTAATCTTTGTAACTGGTGATAAAACCTCTTTAATCCTGTTTTCTCTAGTAAATCTGAGATGAGTGCAGCCATTCATTCCCAGCGCCTTTTTTCTTCTGATCTGTAGCGGAGGAGTTTCACTACTGAGCATCTACATAAAGGGCAGCACACATTCATCTCAACTAAAAGCCTAGATCCTTAGATCAGGAATAGAACAGACATTTATAGGACATTTCATCATTTTCCCAAATTCTTATGAAAATATATTCAGCACATACTGCATTGAACTAACTGTACCAATGTATTATATACTTGTGGAGTCGGAGTCAGTCCATTTTATACAGACTCCAACTCAGACTCCACCAAAATTGACACCGACTCCAACTCGTACTCTGACTCCACAGCCCTGGGAGGAAGATCTCAAAACCAGACAAAAATGGTTCAGTTAAGTCCTAATGCATTCCGCTCCTTCAGCATTCCGTTTTAGGACTGGACACAAAACCGCTGCATTAAACGAAATTAAACGAGTCAGTTTTGATTTTGCACATCACAATGCTTTTGTTCCGTTAGGATGCAGTTGTGTAAAATAGAAATGGAACAAACTAGATCAGTAACTAAATACATTGAAAGTGTCACAAGGGGAGACAAGGGTAGGTGAGCCCTGTACTGAAACCCCTCCTTCTTTCCCTGCCTACTTGCCTCAATCGGCCCTAGGCAGCCGCGGACAACCACGAAGGCGGTCCCTACACTGGATAAGTGCGCAGGGAGGGAAAGGGAACAAAGGGACGGACAAAACACAGACGGAACAAACACAATGGTAGATAGTCAGCAAGCCGGGTCAAACACAGGAGGTCATGTAAATACCAGGGGTGAAGCGAAAGAGAGGTCTAAGTCCAAAATCCAAAGTCCAAAATCCAAGTATCAATCCAAGCAAATGGTCGCACGAGCACTGATCAAAGGTGTAACTAATCACAGGCGTCTGAGTGAGGCAGTTGCCAACTTTAAATAGCCCGCCCAGGATCATGTGATGTGGCCAGCATCACATGACCTGAGGCGGAGCAAGCTGTCCAAACAAATGTAAAGTAGCCATGTGGTGTGATCAGCACCACATGGCTAAACCCAAACAGTGAATTAACTCATGAAGTGCTGGCAGACAAGACCAGCACTTCAATTCCCTATTGCTCGTCTCTAGGAGGGCGGAGAGGTCCGGCGATGTCGTGCAGAGGGAGCGCGACGCCGACCTCGCGTGACAGAAAGTCAAAGGGTAACGTCACCATTAACTTACATTGTTTTTGGATCTGGTTTGTTGCACTTTGATTTCACGCAACTGTATCCTAACGGAACGGAAGCATACTGATGTGCAAAATGTGCCAGATCTCAACGCCAGAATTAAGAAAGCAAGTATAAAACAGGCCTTAGAGTGGCTGAATTGCATCCACAGTTTCCTGGACATTTTTAACAGCTCTTGCAGTTTAGTGCAAGACTTGAGTAACCAGGTGACAACAAGATTGAAGACATGCACCATGCAGGGCACATGGGTCAGCTCTCTCTGATGCAGTGCAGACAAAACGTTCTTCCTGTTATCAGTAATCATGGTTCCTATCTCCAGTTGGCGAGGAGACCAAATGTTCAATTTCTTTATTGATCCCACGATTACAACTCGGAAGCAACATTGCTATCACTTGGTCAAGTTGCTGGTGTGCCTGGCCCAAAATTACATTTACCCAATAGGCAATGAATGACATACCCTGTCCTTGACCCTAGTTACAACTCATGACATACGTCAACACTAGCATGAACTCTACCAGACACCGAGAGGCCCAAGGACTGGCCCACCGTCTGCTGAACGTGAAGGGCTGGTACAGCTGTTTTGGAAAAGTAATGTCAGCTTGGGAATGTCTCTTGGCACAAGCCATCAGTTCTCTGAACTATACAGAGTCAACTACATGAAAATGGAGGGACTGTAGTACCAGCAACTTGGCCAGGTACTTGTTCACCTTCTGCACCGTTGGATGAGTGCATGCATGTTGTAATCCTTTTTTGCAATCACTTCGGTGATCGATTGCTGTCGACACAAGTGACAAGGAGTAGGGGTAGAAGCATCATCAGGAGCAATAGACAACAGTGAAGTCGATGGGAAGGAACAATAGCTTCCTTCTGCTGACGTTGTAGAGCCCTGACTGCTGGAGAGGGGGTGCAGACCAGTGGGAGATGCAGCGTTTTCTGCATCAGGCTGTAACACTAAAAAAGTAGCATGGTTTCCCCATGCCACTTTATGGTGGCATTCCATGTGTTGACGCAGGGCCGTTGTGCCAATATTAGCACAATGGCCGCGCCTCACCTTCTGCCCAAACATCCAGTATATGGCCAAGCTTACGTCACCCAGCGACTTGATTAAAAATTCCCTGGCGAGTATGGCATTTGCCCTCCACCACTGTATGATGCGTGCTTGCCACTGCTTTTATGGACCAATGCACTACTAGTGTGTTCCTCACAGGTGGTCTCACAAGTAGCACGGTTTAATCCTCCAACGTTTGGCTGCAGATGTCCCACATCTTCCACCCTTCTGTCTCTCGGGCAGGCACACTGCCCTCTGATGATGACAATGCCCCCTCTTCATCTGTCTTCCACGAGCGATCGGCTACATTATCTACATATGTTTGGTCATCACTTTTCACCTTCACCTGTCTTTTGTGCACGTCCCTGACCTCTCCCAACATGTGCTCCCACACGACTATCATCATCGATAGCTGCATGCCCTTAGTTGTTTGCAGCAGACCTCTCCTCCTAGTCTGTGCTAACCTGTAACTGCTGACTGTCCTCACAAAGCCCATCCTCGCTGAAAAGAGGAGCAGAGCCGGCAGCATACATTACTTGGCTAGCAGAAGGAGCAGCAAAAGCAAGAGGCAGATTGAGGACATGTAGGCAGTTCCTGGGCCATGCCAACTAGCTTCTTCTGCTACTACTTACGCCGGCTACACCAACATTTTTACATAGTTACAATGGTTAATATGGATGAAAAAAAGACAAGTCCATCAAGTTCAACCAAGGGATAGGACAGGACGCAAATTTTAGAACAGGGAGTGAGACCTTGTCATGAACCTGTGGGTGTGAACCCATTGTGCCATGTATCCTATAGTATCTCCTCTAAGGACGTAGTCCAAGTGAACCCTTCATTCTTCACAGTATCCCTGATGCTGGAGATAGACCTTCCCAAGGGGAAATATCAGGTCACTACTTCTCAAAGAGGATTGGCATAAGAGGAAGCTGGTCCAGACAGACCAGGAGGTACCAGTGGTATAGACATAGTCACCAGGCTGAGTCGTAACCAGGAGCAACAGTGCAGGACCGAAGAATGAGGCAGAGGTGAAGTCAGGGCAGGCAGAACAGATACAGGTCAGGTAATTTGGGTCAGCAACAGGAGTGTCAAGGCAAGCAGGGATCAAACAGGTAGCAGAGTCCAGAAACACAAGCAGAGATAATAGCAACCTTTGCAGCACACAAGGAGTTTGACATTTAGGCTCCTGGGATAGGGGCTGAGACACTTATATAGGTGCAGGAGGGCTAGGATTGGTCAGCAAGGTCACATGTGCTAACCCATAAATAACAGGAAGTGATGTGTGCCGGCCCTTAACGAAATGCTACAGGGAACAAGCTGAAAGTATGCTGTGCCCAGGGCTGAAAGGACGCCATGGAGTGGATTTCAGGACAGACAATGCCTGCAAGGACAGATTCCAGGACTGCAGTGGTGAATAGGGAAACACTGGCAGAGGATCACCGCTAAACACGGAGCCCAGGACCGCGGCCGTAAGCAGGGGAACATCAGCGGACAGCAACCATTACAAACTTAGATTTGTACATTGTTAAATTACCATAAGCATTAATGTCATTTACTTTTAAGAAATCATCTAAGCCCTTTTTTAACTGGCCACTGTTATTGCTGTGACCACGTCCTGAGGTAGACTATTCCATAGATTCACACTTCTTACAGTAAAGAATCCTTGATGCCTCCGGAGACCGAACTTTTTCTTCTCCAGACGGAGGTAGTGCCCCATTGCCTTTTGAGGTGATTTCACAAGGAACAATTTTTCAGCATACTTTTTGTACGAACCATTTATATATTTGTATCATGTCCCCCCTTAGACGTTTCTTCTCAAGACTAAATAAATTTAAACAGTAACTAAACTTTAGTGATTTTTTTTATGTTGCTAATGCCCTAATAATTTTTCTAATGTATTTTATGTATGGATTTTGCATTTTTACTAGAGATATTCCCCCCTAAAGCGCAGATTTCCCTGTGTGCTTTCAATTCACTATTCTCCACATTGCTGTCTTCTCAGCGGTGTACGGAGCATGGACACTACACTTTATGAATGGGGCCACAGAGAACGGAGTACGGGCAGGAGCACACATTGCTGATTCTGCCTGTGCCCCTCCAAGCTTTACTAAATGCTGGCATAGCATATGGGTACTCTGTAACCATGTGTTATGCCAGGATTAAATGAAGTAGTCAGCAGCTCCTCTGGATTGTGCTAAGGAGAAGGTGCTCTCTCCACAACGGTACACCCAACCCGTAAAAACGAGATATACTTTTATAACAAGGAGGGAGGGCACTCAAATATTCAGAGCCATAAGTATCACTCATAGTATAGTTATTACCAATATATTTATTATGATCTTATATAAAAAATATATATAAACAATATATGCAAAACAAGTCAATATAAAAAAATAAAAAAATAAAAAACAGTAAAAAACACAATAAAAATATTAAAAATAAAATTAATATGCAAGGTGTGAGTGTTATAGGGAATCTTAATTATTGATATTTTGGGTAATACCAATAGTTAATATTCATAAATAGGCGTACACCGGCTGTCGCTAGCTCCGCCTATTTATTCCCTACGTAATTACCTATTGCCTATACACGACCTGAGATTGGGTGTAGGACTATAAATACACTGTACACTGTATATTAAATAATAAAAAGGATTTATTACACAATACAATGTCTACAGTCCACTTATTGACACTATATCCATATATACTTATATAAACGTCTTAACTGTATATGCATATAGTTGCACCAAATATAATATTAAAAAGCTAACTACACTGCACACTTCCCACTAGTAATTCCACCCACAATACTAACTAAATAATACACACACTCACACTTATAGATTACAGCCCTCCCACGCCTAACTCACCGTTGGTGGTATAGGGATAAGTGGCAATGAAAGGGTTAATGACAAGGGTAAATGTAGGGAAGAATCGTTGGTGGTATAGGGAGGGTAATGCAAGGGTTAATACATTGGTGGGATAGTGGGGTAAATATTACAGGGGTTAATACATTAGTGGTTCAGGGAAGCATTGGTGGTTCAGGGGTTAATACTCAGCCAGCTCCAGGGTCTGCTCGTTCTTAGGGGGGTTGCTCGTCATCCAGGGGTTAATTCCCGCTTGGTTGCTCGTTATACAGGGGTTGACTCCCGCTTGTTCTGTTCTTGTAGGGGCTGCACGGCTCAACTGAAGAGCGCAGCGCGATCGGGTTATTTAAACCCAGTCACGCTCGCTCCCGTGCTGCCAGCGTGCACGCTTGCACGCCGACGCCGGCAGCCATGTGCTCCTGGGGCCGGCGCGCTGAAATGACGTCAGCGCCGGGCCCGAGCACACAGGAATTCATAGGCGGAGGATCTCTTTGATCCTCCTGCCTGTGAATTGCCCTCCTATCTCCGGCACCTATCGCAGTGCTGGAGGAAGGAGGAGAGCAGAGACAGGGAAACCTTTTGTTTCCCTGTCCTGTTAATTGCCCCCAGCAGCGCTGAGGGTAATTAACAGAAGGGGCAGAAGATCATCTCGATCTTCCGTCCCTTTGAAGTACCTGGGACTGGGGGGTATATAGATACATGTACATAACTGGGGATCATGTACATGCATCTATATACATCTGGGGGTACAAGTGGCCCAAAATATGTATATAACTGAAGGGGGCATATTTATAAAAAGGGACATAAATATATATGAAAGGGGGCCTGTATGAAAGGGGAAGGCCTATGTACAGTGCCTTGCGAAAGAATTCGGCCCCCTGGAACTTTTCAACCTTTTGTCACATTTCAGGCTTCAAACAAAAAGATATAACATTTTAAATTTTTGGTGAAGAATCAACAACAAGTGGGTCACAATTGTGAAGTGGAACGAAATTTATTGGATTATTTAAACTTTTTTTGTAATAATAAAACTGAAAAGTGGGGCGTGCAAAATTATTCAGCCCATTTACTTTCAGTTCAGAAAACTCACTCCAAAAGTTCATTGAGGATCTCTGAATGATCCAATGTTGTCCTAAATGACTGATGAAGATAAATACAATCCACCTGTGTGTAATCAAGTCTTCGTATAAATGCACCTGCTCTGTGATAGCCAAACAGCTGTTGTTTCTCGTACCAGATTAGCTCCGAAACTGGTACGAGAAGGGGACGCTACAGCCCTAGATGTCGACATTCTAAAGAAACAACAGCTGTTCGGCCATTTGAATGCATGATACCTTTAGCCGCATTGGTATAAAAAGCATCATACGCATTTACCTTCCAGGACATGTATTGCAGTTACCTTCCAGGACCTTTAAGTAAGAGGTCACGTGACCGGACTGGAAATCACGTGCTATAGTCACGTGGGACGCCACGATTGTACTTGGCACCTTCATTCCCCTCTATACGGGACATACAGCTGCAGGAGGTGTAAAGTACGAATCAGAACAACTTTAAACGACTACTAATAACTAATCCTTACCAACTCTATATTTAGGCATTAACAACTACAGCCTATAATGTACATCACAGTAATAGAGGAGTAGTGACATTTTTACCATTGTATTTCCGCTGAACCGACGTACCCTATTGAAATAAGGTCTTTGCATAGACCATACACTACCAGTGGGAAATACGCATATTATGCTAATTTGGAGCAAGCTGGGAATCAAGTGTCTATAGCAAGCCTATATTGAATAAGATATGCAGATACAGCCAGTAATATCAGAGTCTGTATTATACATGTACTCCAAAGAGGGAACAACCAAACACTCTGTTTTGTTCCTCACACCTTGCATATTAATATTATTTTTAATATTTTTATTGTGTTTTTTTACTGTTTTTTATTTTTTTATATTGACTTGTTTTGCATATATTGTTTATATATTTTTTTTATATAAGATCATAATAAATATATTGGTAATAACTATACTATGAGTGATACTTATGGCTCTGAATATTTGAGTACCCTCCCTCTTGTTATGCCAGGATTAGCTGAGCTGAGAGGGCTCCTGTCTGTGCCTGCTTCGCTAAACTAAGAGTCCTGCATGTAAGCTTTTACCTGTCATATAGGAAGGCAGGGACTGCTGCTAACACACTCCGGCTCCCCCAATCCCTGCCAGAGCTCGCACTTCCGGGTTTTCAGCATTCAGATGCCCATCCATTAGATGCTGGTGCCTGCTGTATGAAAAAGCTCCGCTCAGAAGCAGGCACCATTTTTTTTAAATGTTAGGATTTGTTTTGCTCTCTTTTGTCAAAAGCTGTTTGTTTTGTATTTTTGCTGATTTTATCTCTTTTTCACAGATTTTGTTAAGCCCTTTGTAAATCTCAAAGGCTACAGTTGACCCTTCAGATTTTTTTTTTAAATGCCTTTTGTCATTTATTGTACTTTCTACAGTAGCTGTATGCCATGTGGGGTTTACTTTTAGCTGTTTATACTTGTTACCTACAGGAATACATTTGTCAGTGTAATTACCCAATGTGGATTTAAAGCTCTACCCTTTATCCTCAGTATTATTATATGACAGTAGCTGCTCCCAGTCTATGCCCTGAAAAGCTGCCCTCAACCTGGGGAACTTAGCTTTTTTAAAATTCAGTGTTTAATATCCCAGCCATTAGTTTGCTTTTTTTATAGTTTAAGGTGAATATAATTATATTATTACCTAGTGTTTCTCGAACAGTAACATTTTCAACAAGCCCTGGCATTATAAACTACCAGACTAACAGCGCATTGTTCCTAGTGTGATCTTCTACAAACTGGCCCATAAAGTGGTCCTACTGCAAGTTGAGAAATTTTCTCCCCTTTGCAGTTGAGGCAGAATCATTACCCCAGTCAATATCTGGGAAGTTTAAATCTCCCATTATGACCATTGTACCAGTCTGTGCCGCCTGCTCTTTTTGGTTATACAGCCTAACTTCTATCTCCTCTGTGTTGTCTATAGTTTACACCAAATATTTTTTCAGAGTTTATTTTCCTTTGTAATTCCACCCATAAGGTTTCAACATTGAAATCCACAATTGCTTCTTTCATACTCCGCTTCATATCACTCCTCACATATAGGCACATGCGACTACTTTTTCTAGTGACCCTGTCTTTCCTGAAGAGTGTAAGACCCTAACTAACAGCCCATTTGGGAGAAGAGTCCAGCCATGTTTCAGCCACACCAACTACATCTATGTGTATTTTTGCCACTGTCCATTCCTTTGGAGGGCCCACGCAACTGTCTGTTGGCCATAGTGTACAGTAACTGAATTAGTACTGTAACAGATTAACTAAGAATGTGGCAGTAGTTGAACAAGATACACATGGTGATATATTAGACTGCCCTTTAATACTGAGGCACAGTATATCCATCTGTAAAATAGTGGATTAATTATGAATGTGGCAGCAGTTGAACAAGATGCAAGTGGTGATTACAGTCAGCCTGTAGTCTCCTTGCTGTCTCCCTACAGTCTTAAAAAACTCTCCCTACGATAGCCCTGCAATCTCTCTACCCAATATTTTTTTAAACTGTTTTCAGCAACACTGTCCCTACCGCATTCTATGTCTTTCCCTTTCTTTTACCATTTCAGTGTGAGCTGAGCATAGGGAGGGAGTGCAGGTTGAGTGCATCACGTTCTAGTTCACCCACATTCAGATTTAATCCCTTATTTTAGTGATACAGCCAGGCTCCTTTCACACGAGCGAGTTCCCCGCATTGGACACGCAGCGTGCGTCAGCGAGAGCACCCGTCATGCCCAGCACTGATGAGGTTGCATAGCATTATATTGATTTATGATGCTATGCATCCCCATCAGTGCTGGGAGGTCAGGACAGGTGCTCTAGCTGAGAGTCCAATGTGTGAAACTCTCTTATGTGAAAGGGGCCTTAGTGTGCCTGAGTATATAAGGAATCAATGTGTGCATTATGTTCTAGTGCACCCACATACACAGTTTATCCCTTATTTTAGTGATACAGTTACGTTGAATCCATATTCCAGGATGGTGCAATTTTTTGCCCAGTACATGTGTGCAGTGGAACTATATCAATTATGGCGGATGCTTTCTGTTAGCTGTTGCGTTACATAGCATCTGTATGACGTCACTGTTAAATATTTCACCATGTACATGTGTTCCATGGACTGATGGCGTGTCTGAGTACCCCCGCCTATTGTTTCAGTGATCTCCTGTTGTCTTCACCGGGGTGGCTGGTGCAAGGTTGTGCACTGGAGTGCACTTGGCATTCCCCCTCATAACATGCTTGATGGCTGCAATACAAAGAGTATAGATGGCAGTGCCAAATGTATAATGTCCGTCTATGTCAATTTGCCCCCTAAGGATGTCTACACCAAGGATGTTCTCAGGTAACTCCGAAATAAGCATGGTGGTCTGAAATACAGGGTCTCTCTGATACACATCGGCAGTTAATCTTTTATGCAGCCCAACTTAATCATCACACAGCCATGTGATTGATATCCTGTGCCTATGTCCTAAAACAGATGCTTAAGGGGCTATCCCAGTTTAGGCTTTATGTAGGGTACCTCCCTTTTGTGTTTATGTCCCACCTTTCTCCTTCCACCCATCTACGTCACTAGTCGGTACATTCTTAGGTCTGGCTGTTTGTAATTAACTATTTTCCATAATTTGCTTCCATCTGGCCAAAATTTCTCTATGGCTGTCCCTGTCTGTCTCCTGTATACGAACCCCACTGGCCAACAAATCATGGAACATCTCCTTCTTTGTTATCTTTGTACATTTAGAAGTATTCTCCCATTTTAACTCTTGCCTTCACTCTCTGCTCCACAATTTTTTTTAGCCCCTTGCTCTTTTCTAATGCTCCTGAGATATCAAACAGTTGATGAATTCTGTGAGTGCAATGAACATGGTGAACAATGGAGCCTGATAAAGCTGGGGTGGTCTCAATGAATTTGTTTCTCTTCTGTAGTGTGAAAAGCATGACATTTGTGCCCTTCTAATCCTGAATGATTGCAATTTGATCGAGATTTGAATTATGTAAGTGGTTGCATGTTATCCCATTTATGTATGCTATCTCTCTCAATCTTTGTACACCCTTCGGCAATGTTTTCCAAGGTTCTGATTCAACACGATCTGAGGGTGTCATACTTGGGCAACTGAGAGTCTCATCAGTCCCTTGGCTGTGGTGTCCCTAGCCCTTCTCATTTTCAAATGTACCATGGGGTCAGCCCAAATGCTACCTATACCTATCTCGTCATGGCTTGTCAAAACAATCATATTCGTCCCATGATCCCTGAGATGCAAAATACATGAAAGAATATTTTTGTGTGGCTGTTGTCTGTACTGTGTACCCAACACTTTTAATTCCCCAGAGGTATAACCTCTTGTCCACTCTGTCATGACAGGCTCGGCCTTAGCTATTCTCCCATCAGATGCAGATTGTGTCACTTCTGTCTCTGTTTTGGTGGTGACTAATTCTCTAGTCTGCGATTGTGATGTTTGTCCCTCTGTGGCTTCTAATTCTTCATCATCATCATCAGAACCCTCCCAGTCTTATAAATCTTCCCACTTTTCAGATGTAATCAATATTCTGACATTGGCAACGTTTGTAGCAGGACTCTGTTTTCTCTGTCTATTCCTATTCACATGTTGTAAAACATATGCTTCAAAGTTATCCTGTAAACTATCCTGAATCCTAATTTGATCTCTCAGAGTAAACTGCAAGATTCCCCTCTGCTCCATGGTTTGCTGAAGCCATAAATTATGGGGGTACAGTACAAAATAGTCCCTGAAGCAGACGAGACTGTAGTCCAAACAATCTATTCAAATGAAATTACTATACAAACACAAATAATTAATTTATCACATGTCAACCTGGATAATACGCATTTATCTTTATTAAGGAAAGGCCTCACCTTTACTCCTACGCCGAAAATGGATAAATTCACCTGGATTAAAGACATTAATTTATTTGCCAGGAAACTGGCTCTACACAAGCAACATAAGATTGCTTCGCAGAATATCAACAAACTAATTGAAAAGGAGAGAAGAACTCTTGAGACCTTGATGAGTCTCCAGGATGAGAGTGAGGGTATGAGTTCTGAAATTGAACCCCCTTTTACTAATCTGAAACCCAGATCTAGGTGGACCCCTCCCTTCTCACAATACAAGCATGTTGAGACGTTTGTAAAATTAGTATGCAAAGACATTGAAAAACTTACATTTTGTGGATCACAGACTTTGGGTAATCTCTCAGTGGAAGAACAATTGGCATTACGGGACCTGAAAGAAAATAATAACATCGTTATAAAACCAAGCGATAAAGGGGGAAATATTGTTATACAGGATAGGGAAGATTATGTTGCGATGGTATTGAATCTCTTGAAAGATGGAAAAACATATAGATCCCTATCAGGGAACCCCACGGAACCTTTCCTTAAGGATTTGAAAACAATTTTGGACTCAGCCAAAGATAAACGTCTAATTTCCAAAGATGAACATTCTTTTCTATATAACAAGACCCCGACTATTGCCACCTTTTATGCTCTTCCCAAAGTGCATAAAATGCGGAACCCTTGTCCAGGACGTCCAATAGTCTCAGGCAATGATGCTCTCACACAACCAGCTAGTGAGTATGTTGACGTGGTTTTGAGACAATTTGTCACTGGATTGCCGTCGTACATCAAAGACACGGGGGACCTAATAATGAAAATTAAGGATATTAACTTAACATCACGCACTTACATTGCCTCTCTGGATGTAGAGGCACTGTACAGTAATATTCAGCACGATTTGGGCCTTAGGGCTGTTGAGTATTATTTGAGCACACGCAGCACTTCGTTTAGGACACACAATGGTTTTGTTTTGCAGTTACTTAAGTTTATACTCACCCACAATTATTTTTTATTCCAAAACACTTTTTATCACCAAATTAATGGGACCGCCATGGGAACGCCATGTGCGCCGACTTACGCAAATTTATTTTTAGGTTGGTGGGAGGACTGATGATTTTGATGATTTCACCAAACACATTATTTATTGGGGCAGGTATATCGATGATATCCTGATTTTTTTGGGATGGAGATATACCTACCTTCAATCACTTTGTTCATAAATTGAACAACAACGCTATAGGGATGCACTTCACTCATGAAATTCAAAGTGAAAGCATTTGCTTTTTGGATCTTCGAATTACTAAGGACCCTGAAGGGGGTTTAATGACTGAAATTTACCGTAAACCCACGTCCACTAACAGTTTCCTCTATTGGAATAGCTGGCACCCGGTACCTTTGAAAAAAGGTATCCCGGTGGGTCAATACCTGAGGGCCCGCAGGAATTGTACCACGGAAATATCATTTAAAAAGGAATGTGACGAGTTATATCAGAGGTTCAGACAGAGGGGATATCCTAGAAAAGTTCTGATGTCAGCGTACAATAGAGCCAAAAATACAAGCAGAGACATCTTGCTGAATAACGCCAGGAGATTTAAGCAGGCTCAAGAGACTATAAATACTTACCAGGCGTATCCTGAGACATCCAAGGAGGGGACAACTGCGATGGGAACAGGAGACGTCTTTGGACCCTATCGAAATAAAGATAAGAAAATTGTGAGATGCATTGGGACTTTTGATCACCAGCATCAGGTAATTAAGAACATCCTCAGACGTCATTGGCATATACTCACCTCAGATACGGACCTTAGAGAAGTCCTGGATGACTATCCGGCGGTCACATACAGGAGAGGTCGGAATTTTAGAGATGAATTGGTTCACAGTTTTCTGTCATTAAATATTGAGACCAATAAGGAGATATGGTTGCAGAATAAGGTAGTCGGATCCTATCCGTGTGGAAAATGTACGTTTTGTAAATTTTTAACTAAAATAAAAAAATTCACAAATCCCGTTGATAGGAAAGAATATGCTATTAAAGACTTTTTTAACTGTCAAAGTCAAGGAATTGTCTATATTGCCTCCTGCACATGCCCCAAATTATATGTGGGTAAAACCACACAGGAATTGCGACGCAGAATCTCGGGCCATATTAGTGCCATCAGAAGAAAGAAGGACACTACTTTATATAGACACATCACATATGCCCATAATGGGAATTTTGACACCTTAAAATTTTGGGGCATCTCAAGGGTTAGGTTGGGGCCTAGAAGTGGCAACCTTGACAATAGACTGTTACAAGAAGAAGCCAGGTGGATTCACCGGCTTAAATCCATGAACCCTAATGGTCATAATGAAGGGTTTTCCTATACAGCTTTTATATAGCCATCCCAGAAGGAAGATTAATATAAAAATATGTAATACTAAGAAATAATGAATGAGCAAATAAGAAGAAGGACATCCACTGATCTTACAATAAATAACATCTTAGGTCGACTTCATCCAGTTCTTATAGTATATTACTGGCCACAATTGCTGTTATGGGAAGTTTAAATCGCTAGATGTGTTATCCAACACTGGCTGTAATTATTGTTACATGAACCACAAATTGCTACATGTGGCCAGGTGAGATCTATTTAGATAGTGTGGTTTGGATACATTAGGTGTCTACTTGAGCAAATTAGCTCTATATGTTACCTATGACTAGGAAGCATCTTTATTGGCAGTCATAGATTGCCTTATAGGGATGCAGGCAAAGGATAAAATGTATCCATCACTCTTATAACTAAGAGATGGATGAAAAATCGCTGTTTGGCTAAGAGAGCTGTCAATCATTGCAGTTGCCTGTGAATGGCTTGATTGACAAGGGGAGGAATTTGTTTCCCTGTAAATAGATTGGTGGATGTCGCCGCGCGTCATATACATCTTAACCCCTGACAAAGCTGCAAACGCAGCGAAACATGTCGGGAAGGTGTCGCGTATTTTAGATTTTAGCCAGCTGATTGCCAAGTAGTCAGGCCCTGTGATTGTTTAGTTACTTGCCCATAGTGCCATGGCTATTGTTCAGTAGCCGAGACAGCATAGTCGGCGCGCACCCTGACCCTGCCATAAGGCGGGTCTTGAGTCAGGTGCGGCGCCGCGATCTCTCGGCTCAGTAGTAAGCACACTGAGGACCGCGTGTACCGGCTCCTGCTGTAGAGCCAGGAATAGTGTGCAGGAGCCGAGCGTACTCAGCCAGCACGCGTCCTAGGCTTTGACACCCGACGTGGTCAGAGTCGGGTGTTGTGCTGCGATCTAACAGCTGAAGAGTTAACACGCTGAGGATCTCAAGGCCCGGCATTTATTTCAAACACCGGTCACGAACCGGCGTAACAGTTTAGTGCTGCAGCTCTGACTGTAACACCAGGGGCTAGTATTTGGGGAAGTGATTGGGAATATTGCTCTGGTAACCCATCACACTAGGTGGGGTGACCCCTCGTCAAGAGGTCCCCACAGGGTTCAGGATTTAGATCTGGTGGCACTGTAGACCTGGATTATCGGCTCCTCTTGAACTGACTATCGTCAGATGACAGAGGACGCCTTTAATCAACTAACTCCAAGCACAAAGTTGTAAACAATACAAAATAATAAATATATGAGTGTCCACACCTAAGCACCAGTACATATATCCCTTTCCCCCCCAAACATCTGTGACTCGGCCGTTAGACACAATTGCACTTATATAGTGCAATAAGTACACCTCGCGGTCAGTGACATAACGGTCAATTCAGCTATACAGATCTTATATTTTACCTAAGATCTCAATGGCGGATTATAATAGGGGCGTTCGGTTCGGCAGCCCCAGACCCAGCATTGCTGGGGGGGCCCAAAGCCAACCCGAACGCCCACATACTTCGGCAGGGTACGGGAGTGCATAGTTCCCTGCCCTGCCGACAATCATCGCCATAGGCTTCAGGCTTAAGGCCTATTTAATAGTGAAATCCCGATGCAGGTGGGCATGATGACGTTATCATGCGCCTGTGCCAGGATGCAGCAAGCCTGGCCCTGGACATAGGTGAGTATTTAGCGTTTCATTTTTTTTTCATTTTTTATTTTATGTGCCTACTTTGGGAGAAATTGGGGGTGGGGACACACAGGAGGACATATCAGTAAAAAGAAATCATGTATATAGGTTGGAAATTACTATGTGTAGCCAAATTATTATGGGAAGGACTACTATGTGGGGGCAAATTATTATGGGAGGTATTACTAGGTGGGGGAAAATTACTAAATGAGGGCAGTGTGGGGGAAATTACTGTATAGAGGCAGTGTGGGGGAAATTACTATACATGCCTGATGTCGATTGGAATATCTCTTGTGCGTCCACATGCAAAAGTAGGAACATAGTAGAGGCCCTGACGGGGATGTCCCAAAAACATTTGGTGAAAGCGCCAACTAGAGGTGAAAATATCCTAGATAGTATTTACAAATGGGGATCTGGTATCTGAGGTGAAGGTGGGAGAAAATCTAGGTTCCAGTGACCACCATTGTTTGTGGTTAGAAGTCCAAACTGACTGTGAGAAATCCCATTTTGCAACCAAAGTATTGGATTTTAGGAAGACCAAGTTTAAGGTTATGGGGGCATATGTAAAGAGAGAATTAAAAGGGTGGGATAAAACAGCAAGAGTGAGTGCTCAGTGGAAGGCATTTAAAGAAGTCCTTTTAAAGGCAACTAGACTATATGTTAGACAAATTAGCAAAAGGAAAAGAAAGAAAAATCCACTATGGTTTACTAGAGCGGTAAGAGCTATAGTGAATGATAAAAAGTCTGCCTATATGAGGTATAAAGATTCTGGAAGTGTAGCAGACAGAGAAGTGTATAAAATTATACAGAAGAAGACAAAACAAATTATTAATGCTGCTAAAGCTTCAAAGGAGGAAGAAATGGCCAAATCTGTTAAGGAGGGAAATAAAACCTTCTTCAGATATATTAGTGACAGGAAGAAGAAAAACTGCGGCATTACAAAACTTAGCAATGGAAAAAAATCTGTATATAGATGGCAATAAGACGGTCGCTGACCATCTGAATAACTACTTCTGCTCAGTTTTTTCAGATGGCGACTTTCATAATCAGAACATGGCTGGACATAGCATTGCCTCTAGTTGTAAAGTTTCAGCTCCAGTGTTTTCAGAGGCCGATGTTCTACAAGAACTTGTCCGGCTAAAGTTAAATAAGGCAATGGGTCCGGATGGCATCCACCCCAGAGTTCTTAAAGAACTCCAATCTGTGATTGTTGGCCCCCTGACTGATCTGTATAATCAGTCCCTTCTTACAGGAGATGTTCCTGATGATTGGAGAATGGCAAATGTTGTACCCATTCACAAGAAGGGTAGTAGAGAAGAAGCTAGTAACTATAGGCCAGTCAGCTTGACATCTGTAGTGGTAAGAATGATGGAGACTCTTCTAAAAAAGAAGATAATTGACCACCTAACAACAAACAACTTGATGGACCCAAACCAGCATGGCTTTACCGAGGGACGATCATGTCAGACTAATCTCATTGATTTCTTTGACTATGTAACTAAAGTGCTGGATGAAGGTGGTGCTGTGGATATCGCCTACCTGGATTTCAGTAAAGCTTTCGATACAGTTCGCCATAAAGAGCTGATAGATAAGTTATCAAGAATTGGACTTAACCCCTGGATAGTTCAGTGGATCTGCAGTTGGCTGAAGGACAGATACCAGAAGGTTGTTGTTAATGGAGTGTATTCTGAGCAGAGGTTGGTTACAAGTGGGTTGCCACAAGGATCTGTTCTGGGTCCTGTTCTGTTTAACATGTTTGTAAGTGACATAAGGGATGGCTTGGTAGGGAAGGTTTGCTTGTTTGCTGATGACACAAAAGTGTGTAATAGGGTTGATGTTCCAGGAGGTGTCTGTAATATGGAGAATGATTTATCTTTATTAGATAAGTGGTCAAAACAATGGAAACTGCATTTAAATGTTTCCAAATGTAAAATAATGCACTTGGGGAGAAGAAATCCTCTATCTGAGCATTGTATTGGCTGGTCTGTGTTAACAAATACTTCAGAAGAGAAGGATTTGGGGGTAGTCATCTCTGACAGCCTCAAAATGAGTAACCAATGCAACCAGGTGATAGGGAAAGCAAATCGTATGCTTGGCTGCATAGCTAGATGTATAACAAGCAGAAAGAGGGAGATTGTGATCCCTCTATATAGAGCTCTAGTGAGCTCTATACAGAGGGAGCTCTGTGTTCAATTCTGGAGACCTCACCTGCAAAAGGATATTACTAAAATAGAACGGGTCCAAAGAAGAGCTACAAAAATGGTGGAAGGTCTAAAGCATAGAACTTATCAAGAAAGACTCAGAGTTCTTAATATGTATAGTCTGGAGGAAAGAAGAGAAAGGGGGGACATGATTGAAACCTTTAAATATGTTAAAGGACTGAATAAAGTTCAGGAGGGAAGGGTTATTAATAGAGATGAGCGAGTAGTGAAATATTCGAAAGTTCGAAATTCGATTCGAATAGACCGCGAAATTCGACTATTCGACCGGATATCGAATCCCATTAAAGTCTATGGGGAAAAAATGCTCGCCACTTGGAAATCTCAATTCGACCACTTGGAGGTCACCAAGTCCACCCTGGAACCTCAGAAAAGGATGCCAACACTGCTGGAATGCAACTGGGACAGCAGGGGAAGCATGTCTGGGTGCATATAACGCGCCCAAGTCGCACTATTACGCCACTATCACAGCCTCTCAACAATACACTCCAAACACAATCTAACCTCTCTGTAAAGTGAGACCATACAAGGAAACCTTCTTTCCTCTACATTGCCATGGACCCCAAGCCAAACTAGACAAAAAAGAAGATAAAATTCTGCACCCCTTAAAATCACGTTGCCTATGACAACCACAGATGGCATAGGCAAGGGGGAAAGCAAATAGACCCCACCCCTAATTGTCATTGTGTGTGTGTGTGAGATGTGGTCAGACATGTCTTCTTTAAAATGTAAAAACAACTCAAACACATGCAGAAGCCTTAAAATGCCCAAATTGTTGGCGCTTGAGATGTCAGTGACCCGACCTGGCCCAGTGTCATGTCTAGCAGGTAAAGCAGTGGGGATGTTGAGGGATGCGTAGGACCGCAAAAGGCAGGAAGAGGCCGTGGGCTGGCCAGAGGCTCATGGAAAGTTTTGTGGAGGCCCAAGAGGTGAGACGTCTTAAAAAATTGTGTGGAGGCTAAAGAGGTGAGACGTGTTAAAAATTATGTGGAGGCCCAAGAGGTGACACCTCTTAAAAATTATGTGGAGGCCCAAGAGGTGACACCTCTTAAAATTATGTGGAGGCCCAAGAGGTGACACCTCTTAAAAATTATGTGGAGGCCCAAGAGGTGAGACCTCTTAAAAATTATGTGGAG
>ONZH01022852.1:0-30717 GCA_900303285.1 Rhinella marina | reverse complement strand
ATTGGTTTTTTTTCTTGTTTCTTAACCTTTTATTCCCATAAGGTATGTACCTCTCACAATTAGATTTTAGGATTCTTTTAAAAATATCCCATTTTGTGGCTGTATTTTTGTTTTTGAGGACTTTGTCCCAGTTAGTTAGGCCTCTTAGTTGGCTAAATTTAGCTTTTTTGAACTTTGGTATTTTTGTTCCTCCCTGAGGAAACGCTCTTTTGAATGACAATTGGAAGGTTATTATATTATGGTCACTATTTCTCAGGTGTCCCCCAACCTGCACATCTGTTGTTCTGTCAGGTCTATTGGTTAATACTAAGTCCAATATGGCTGTCCCTCTAGTCTGGTCCTGAACCAGTTGAGAAAGTTGATTGTCTTTGGTTATTGCAAAAAAACCTGTTTCCTTTTTGAGATATTATTATTATTACTATTATTATTATTATTATTATATATATTTTTTTTTAATAAAACGGGTTGCCCGTAAACGCAGAATGTCTCCTTCAAAGTACATGCTAATCCTAAAGTTTCACCACTCTTTTTGTAGCCCCTATACAATGGGTGAACTTGCTACAGCTTTTGTAGCCTAGCTTATTCCACCCTGTCACTTTGACAAGTTGTGTAAATTGCCTTTGTTTCCCCTTTACTTGTCATATGAACAGAGCGATCATGACATGAACAGGCCTGCAGAGAGGAGGAGAGTCTCTGTAGGGGTGGGCGCCTCCTTTTAAAAATCCGCTTTTGTGGCGGCCGCGTATGGCCATGCTAGTGCTGGTGATGCCACCATGAACTGTGTGGTGGGGGCCATCTGCAATGTCAGTTCAGTATCTCTCCCAGTTGCCAATGTTTCTATTAATCCAAGAGATATGCGTTGAGCAGTACAATGATTTAAGGAAGTCTAATACCTGACTAGCTGAATAGGCACTAGCTTCAGCTTAGAGAGGTCTTCCTATACCCACTACTTCGCCCTACAATAGGGAAAGTGTAGTAGGCTCAGCAGAGAGACGTCTTGTGAGGTGACACTAACCTGTGTTCTCACTGGTTAGGATATACCAATACTTAGTTCCTCTAGTACAGATCGCAGTGGCAGTTAAGTTACCTGCATCTCGCCTGCATACATGGTGCACTTAGTGTGAGAAACTGATGCACACAGTGCATTTGATATCGGCTAGGGTGGTGCGGTGTCTACACGACATACCAACCAGTCACTGCACACACCTACTTCATACTAAAGCTAGTAGAAAATTTCCCCACCTCTTTATATGTTTTAACGTTAATAAATGATGATTTTTGTTTTATTTTAGCATTTCCCCAGACAGTGAAGTTTAAATAGTATAATAGAATCTTATAACCATGCATTAAATATGATTACATTTTATTGACCTATAAATTTCAACATGATTGGCAAGACAGGCAAGTTAAAATAATGTAAAAACCAGACCATTAGAGTGGTCTGAAGACAGGGTGTAAATAAGAGTGCAAGCATAAATAAATGGACAGTAATGCAGTTACAAGAGACAATGTAGCCATAAATTAACTTTTTACATATAAGTAAAAATAACCCAGTCTACAGCTTGCTTATGTAAGAAGTTAATTTGTGTGTGCATAAATAAATATTGGTGAAGAAAATAATACATATAGTTGTGTTTTATCTGGTTAAGAACTGTTTTTCTTTTGTTGATTTGATTCTCCGTTCCTACATTTCCTTAGTATGCAAATTAGGCCTTTGGTGCAGTGAGGGTGCAGCCCTTGCTCTTGTTGCACCCAAGCTCCACTTTGTGTGTGTATAGCTCCATCCTGGCTGCTTGACAGGGCCAGGCAGCGGCAAAGCAGTAAGGGAGAGACTGGCCACAGAAAGGAGTGGAACCTGGGTAACAAGGGCAAATTAAGAAAGTATTATAACTTGGGAATGGAGCCTCGGATCAGCTAAAAAAAAAAAAAACAAAACCAAAAACCACTGCTTTTAATCATGCGAACGACAGCTATATGTCTATGCAAACTGATAAGGCGATCTCTGGTGACAGACTCCCTTTAAAAAATTCTATTTGCTGGACAGCACGTTTAATTGGTAAATAGTTTGACCTGTCAGTCTAAAAAGAACTGAATCGTTCAGCTCTAACGTCACATGTTTGTGGAAGCTGGGTTGCTGCAAAAAAAAAAAAAAAAAGCCTTTGTGGTAAAACAGCCTGTTGGGTACTTGGACAGTTGATGGGATGTACAGGTTTTCTTACTTTCGTTAGCTTTCTACTTCACGAAAAATTATAAGTGGATTAAAGGTGCAACAGACTGTCTAATATCTTTGAATTTTTTTTTTTGTTTTGTTTTTTTTTGTTACAGGATGAAATGGATGACCAGGCAGGAACTGAAATGAAGATATTAAGAGGCCATGGTGGACCAGTTTATAGTACACGATACCTGTCAAACAGTGCAGGCCTTTTGTCATGCTCTGAAGACGCTTCCATTCGTTACTGGGATTTAAACAGTTTTACTAACACAGTCCTGTATGAGGGTCATACATACCCAATATGGGATCTAGATGTCAGCACTTGTAGTTTGTTTTTCGCCAGTGGCTCCCATGATTGCACAGCCAGACTCTGGTCATTTGACCGAACATTTCCTCTCCGGATATATTCTGGACATTTAGCAGATGTAGACTGTGTAAAGTTCCATCCCAATTCCAATTACATTGCCACAGGATCTACGGATAAAACTGTTCGTCTGTGGAGCAGTCAGCAGGGGAACTCTGTGAGGCTTTTTACCGGTCACCGAGGGCCTGTACTTGCTCTTGCTTTTTCACCTAATGGAAAGTACTTGGCCTCAGCTGGCGAAGACCATCGACTTAAATTATGGGATCTGGGATCAGGTACACTATTTAAGGAACTAAGAGGTCATACGGACAATGTCAACAGTCTTGCGTTTAGCCCAGATAGTACTTTAATTGCCTCTGCATCAATGGACAACTCTGTTCGTTTATGGGATATTAGAAATCCATATTGCAGTGCTCTTTCTGATGGCTCTTCCAGTGAATTAGTTGGAGTGTACACAGGGCAGACAAATAATGTTTTGAGTGTGCAATTTATGGCTTGTAATCTGTTAGTGGTAATTGGGACGGCATTAGGACATCAGGAATATTAGTGTTTTTCCTTTAAGTTGAAAAATGTGAATGAAAACATTTTAAGACTCAGATGTATTTCCAGAGCATCAATTGTGCTTTCGTTTTTTTTTTTTTTTATTATACATTTGTGATGTGTAGGCAAAACCTAAATTTAAGGGAATCTGACACCATGTTCTTTGACTATTATCTGCACTACCACATGAGTAGTACTACAGAAGTCCGAATCGCAGTTTATTTTTATTGTATTTATGCTACCGTGTGAAGTGCATTATCCGGACTATAGTGCTTCAGAAAATCTAATGAAGAGGAGTTCCTTGCTTGTGCACAGCAGTCCTGACAATTTATTTCTACGCAACTTTCATAGCTGAAAGAAGGCTATTGGGAGGAGGGGTTATGGGGAAAAAAATGGCCACCTGGACTCCTTTAGTAATAACCACTACAGATAATTATCCAAGATAGCGGTGACAGATTCCCTTTAGGAATAAAAACTGGTTGTCTGTACATACATATGGTGGGCTATTAGCAGTAAGAAAAATATATTTATCATAAATTAAAATGTATGTGACGTTTTGGCCATTAAAGGGGGATTTCCATTTCTTTGAAAGTGATGGCCTTGCTGATTGGCTGCAGTCACACCCCGCACCCATGCTGCTCAGCTGTTTTGCACTGGAGCAGCACTGCAGTAACCAGCTCCAAGCTGTGTAGTGGCGGAGCTACTACTAATTCATCGGGGTTGTGGTTTGAAAGACCGCCACAGGTCACTCATAAAGGACCAGACAACCCCTTTAAGCCCCGTATGATTCTAATTTCATGTCCAATCTGCAGCCCTCCAGTTGCTGCAATACTACAGCTTCCATTAGGCTCAGACAGCCTACATCTATCGGGGCATGCTGGGGTTGTAGCTTTGCAACAGTTGGAGGGCTGCAGGTTTGACGTGTTACAGATGGAGGGTTCTTAACCACTTCAGATCTGGGCCATTTACCCCCTTCCTGACCAGGTCTAATTTTGCAAATCTGACATGTGTCACTTCATGTGGTAATAACTTTGGAACGCTTTTACTTACCCAAGCGATTCTGAGATTGTTTTCTCGTGACACATTGTACTTCAAGTTAATGGTAAATTTGAGTCGATATGTTTTAATTTTATTTATAAACAAATCTAAAAGTTAACGAAAATTTGAAAAAATTCACTGTTTTCTAAATTTGAATCTCTCTGCTTTTAAGACAGATAGTGATACCCCTTAAAATACTCATTAATTTACATTCCCCATATGTCTACTTTATGTTGGCATCATTTTGGTAGTGTAATTTTATTTTTTTAGGACAGTAGAAGGTTTAGAATTTTAGACGCAATTTTTGAAAATTTGCAAAGTCAACTTTAAGGACCAGTTTGTGGGCTTACATAATAGAAACCACCCATAAATTACCCCATTTTAGAAACTACACCCCTCAAACTATTCAAAACTGGTTTTAGAAATGTTGTTAACCCTTTAAGAATTCCACAGGAATTAAAGCAAAATAGATGTGAAATTTCAAAATTTCACTTTTTTTTGCAGATTTTCCATTTTAATCATTTTTTTTCCTGTAACACATCAAGGGTTAACAACAAAACAAAACTCAATATTTATTACCCCGATTCTGCAGTTTGCAGAAACACCCCACATGTGGTTGTAAACTGTTATTTAGGGATACGCCAGGGCTCAGAAGGGGAGGAGCAGCATCTGCATTTTCTGTCATGGTTTTTAAGAGCGATAACTTTTTTATTTTTTTGTGGACTGAGCTGCGTGATGGCTTATTTTTTTGGGACAGGCTGTGCTTTTTATTGGCACCATTTTGGGGTACATCCGGCTTTCTGATCACTTTTTAATCTAATTTTTGGGAGGTTAAGGCACGAAGAAGAGCAGTTTAGGGGCATTTTTCTATATTTTCTTTTTTACACCGTTCACTTGATGGGGTAGATCATGTGATATTTTTGTAGAGCCAGTTGTAACGGACGCAACAATACCAAATATGTCTTATTTATTTATTACGTTTTACTCAATAAGAGCATTTTTAGAAAAAAAAATCGTGTTTTTGTGTTGCAATTTTTTAAGAGCCATATTTTTTTTTTTTTCATTTTTCTAGCTATGATCTTGTGTGGGGCCTCATTTTTTGCAGGATGAGGTGACTTTTTTTATTGCTACCATTTTGGAATGCATACGACTTTTTGATTGTTTGATTGTTTTGGTAGGTGAGGTGACAAAAAAAAGCTGTTTTGGCATAATTTTTATTAGATTTTTTTTTTTACGCTGTTTACTTGATGGGGTAGATCATATGATATTTTTATAGAGCCGGTCAATGTGGATGCGGTGATACCAAATATGTCTATTTTATTTATTTTTATTTGTAACATTTTTTTAATGACCTATTTGGGGGGAAATTATTTTTATGTGATATATTATTATTATTTTTTTTATTTAATACTCTGTGAATATGGGAACGGTCCCTGCCTTCTCTTTGGGGTACCCTGCTGTCACTGACAGCAGATACCCCACTGTGCAGCTGCACGATTAGCGTGCAGCTGCTGCTATCTCTGAATGGACGTTCAGAAATGTCCATTCAGAGATAAGTAACCACTTCCCGAACGTTTATAGTCAATGGGCGGATGGGAAGTGGTTAAAGTGGTTCTCCGGTAAACAAAATACTGAAGAAAACATATTGTAAATAAATTCTTAAATGTCTTTAATTATAATGGCTCATTTTGTCCAGGGAATAATCGTTGAAGGAATTAAAATGGCCGCTGTCAAAATCCTGGACAGGGACTCGGTCTTCCTAATGACACTGCAGGATGGCCTGTGTGAGAATGCAGAGTGGGAGCCCTTTGCAGGCTCTATTTTCTGCCTGTATAAGCACTGTGAAGTGATGAATCATGTGCAGAGGGCGGCTGAGATAAGCACTTGTCTGCCTGCCTGCCTGTCTCAGAAGAGACTGGTCACCTCAAACACATAAGTGTAGGAATGAGGACCAGATGGCACTGCAGTTGGGGGGAGGGTCACTAGAAATCACTTCAGCTTCTGCTTCTGTGTTCCAGGTGAGATGACTTCAGCCCTCTTCTGAGGCAGACAGATGAGCTTATCTCAGCTGTCATCTGCACATAACTTTGTCAGTGTTCATACAGGCAAAGAACCAGGACCCTGTCTGTACTCATTAGTAGGACAGATTCCATGTTTAGGAATCTGACAGTGGCCATTTTAATTCCATCACTTATTGTCCCCTAGATAAAATGAGCCATTATAAATAAAGGCATTTAATAGTTTATTTATGATTACATGTTTGAGTATGTGTTTTTTTTTTTTTGTTTTTTTTTTTTTCCTGGGGAACCTCTAAGCAGTGGACCTTTTTGTATGATGACCACATAGAATGCCACTTTTATTTAAAGGGGTCCTCCAAGTTATATTTATTGATGACCTATCCTCAGGATAGGTAATCAATATCAGATCGGCGGGGGTCTGACACCCCACACCCCCGCCGATCAGCTGTTTGAAGAGGAGGCGCGCGCCGTGCCAGTGCTGCCTCCTCTTCATTGTTTACATCCTAGCCGTAACATGGGTAGCGGTGAGCAGGTATAATTACACCTAACCGCCCCCATACACTTGTATCCTTCCCATTGAAACGAATGGGACGGTTAGGTGTAATTACACCTACTCACCGCTACCCATGTTACGGCGAGCAGGTAAACAATGAAGAGGAGGCAGTGCTGGCACAGCGAGTGCCTCCTCTTCAAACAGCTGATTGGCAGTGCTGGGTGTCAGAACCCCGCCGATCTGATATTAATGACCTATCCTGAGGATAGCTCATCATTAAATATAACTTGGAGAACCCCTTTAAAGGGTTTTCTGTGCATACAAACATATCCATCCACGGGATAGGCGTTAAGTGTCTAATCATAGAGGTTGAACCGATGGGACCCCTATAAGAATGGGGGTCCTGTTTTCCTAAATGAATGGTGTAGCAGGTTTAACATGCAAGATTACGGCAGTCCCAAGAGTGACTCTAATGGCAGTGCAAATGCTTGATCTGGTGCTTCATTCAAGGGGCCAGGAACCCAGTTCTTGTGATGCATGGGGGTACCGTTCTAACTTGTTAAATTTGTTTAAATCCCTGTATATTTTGAAGTTGTTTCAAATCTGGCTTGTATTCAGTCGTTGCTACTCGAAGCAATTCACACCCCCATGCTCAGATGACCCCACACCCCCATGCTGAAATCGTGTGTGTGTGTGTGTGTGTGAGGGGGGTGATTTGACAGGGGAGATGTGAGCATGGGGTGTCTGATTTTTGGTGTCTTAAGTAAGCACTGGGAGGGCTTATTTTGTGGGTCTGAGGAGGATTTGGGGGGGTCTTGTCTGAGCTCATACTATCCCCATGTCAGATCAGCCCCCATCAGGCCCCCCAGCCTCAGATCAGACCCCTAATAGGCTCTCCCAGCCTCAGATTAGACCCCCAAAGCCCCCAGCCTCAAATTAGACCACCAATAGGCCCCCCAGCCTCAAATTAGACACCTATCAACCCCTCAGCCTCAAATTAGACCCCTATCAGCCCCCCTCAGCCTCAGATCCGACCCCCAATAGGCCCCCTCATATCAGACCCCCAATAGGCCCCCTGGCCTCATATCAGACCCCCAATAGGCCCCCTGGCCTCATATCAGACCCCCAATAGGCCCCCTGGCCTCATATCAGACCCCCAATAGGCCCCCTGGCCTCATATCAGACCCCCAATAGGCCCCCTGGCCTCATATCAGACCCCCAATAGGCCCCCTGGCCTCATATCAGACCCCCAATAGGCCCCCTGGCCTCATATCAGACCCCCAATAGGCCCCCTGGCCTCATATCAGACCCCCAATAGGCCCCCTGGCCTCATATCAGACCCCCAATAGGCCCTGCAGCATCAAAATTAGATTTCTATCAGCCCCTGCCGCCACATATCAGACCACCAATATGCCCCCATCCTCAAATTAGATCCCTATCAGCCCCCCAGCTGCAAATGAGCCCCCATCAGTCCCTCCCCACCTCAGATGAGCCCCAATCAGACCTCAGATCAGACTTTCAAAATAAATAATAAACTTATCTTTCCAGGTCCGGATGGCACTGCCTCTTGGCAGGTTCACTTACCTTCCCTGGCCTTCTCCCCACCGCCCTGTACTGTGACCTGATTGCGCACAGCGTCAGGTCATAGTGCGCGCCTACGTCCTGATACTGTACGTGTCAGGACACAGCGTGGCGGGGAGAAGACCAGGGAAGGTAAGTACAGCCGCTGCTGCTCTGTTCTTACCTTCCCGTGCCTCCCGCATGCTAATGACCGCTTCCATAATGGAAGCGGTCATTAGCATTTTCTCGCAGGGGGAAGGGGCCCACATGAAAAGGTCCTGCGAGCCGCAAATGAAGGTCCAAGGAGCCGCGGGTTGCCCACCCCTGCTGTATAGGATACTGCCCACAAATGCTCTGAGGGGAATTTATCACACCAAAATTCAGGAGTAGCATTTATGGACAAAAGAATTAAGGGCCCTTTACACGGCCCAGTGTTCAGGCTGATTATCGCTATCAAACGTTTATTCAAACAATCATTATCATTTGTTGGCGTAAATCTGCCATCGATTGCTCGTTCATCAGGTAATAAGAGCGTTGGTGCGGTCACATAAATCGTTTGCCAGCACAAGATGATCCTGTGTAAACATGACTCTGCTGCCAGCAAACTATGATTCTGTATGGGGGATGAATGATGGCATTAGGAATCACTCATCCCTATACTGTGGAGTTGGTAAGCCAAAGTCCCAACTCTAACTTTTCTCAGCACGTTCATTCACTGGCTGACAGGCAGTTTACTTAGGCCCCTTTCACACTAGCGGCAGCACGGATCCGGTGGGTGAAGGGTCCCGCCGGATCTGTGCTGCTGCAGGTGCACGTGTGGGGCTGGAACCGCGCTCTGGTCCCACACGTGTCAGACACTGAGGAGGGGGGGGATTACTTACCTGTCGCAGCAGCTTCTAACCTGTCCCAGCTCTGGACCTGACCAGCGACGAGGAGGAGGACCGCGCACAAGGGTAAGTTTCCCCACAGCGCCCCCTGCTGGAGGGAGGGGAAAGTGCAAGGTGACGGATCCGTCATGAACTCCATTGAAAGTCAATGGAGGACGGATCCGTTTACCATTGTGTCACACAGAACGGATCCGTCCCCATTGACTTGCATTGGGGGTAATTCCGGATCCGTCTTGGTGCGGATGCCCAGACCGGAGAGCAAACCGCAGCATGTTGCGGTTTGCTCTCCGGTCTGGAGACTGAAGAGAACTGAACGGAATACATTTCGGAGCATTCCGTTCTCTTCAGTTCAGTTTTGTCCCCATTGACAAGGTCAAAACTGAAGCATTTTTTTTTCCGGTATTGAGCCCCTATGACGGAGCTCAATACCGGAAAATGAAAACACCAGTGTGAAAGTAGCCTTACTCTGACAGAGCAGGAGATTGTGATCTCTAACACAATTACAGGTAAAGCCATGCTTCTCAGTCCTCACAACACTTGACCTTTTGCTTACTGCAGGTAATCTTGCTAAACCTTGTAAGTTCCCTCAGAGTTCAGTCCCATCATTCCGTGGGGGTGAGGTCATTCCTGTTCTCGGCCAATCAGATAAGTCTTTCTGGTCTGCAGGTAACCATAGAAACCTGTGTACAGTGAGAGACCTGCTGAACCTGCTATAGTTCATGACTAAAGTTAAATCTACTGACTAACGTATTTAGAAAATGTCTTCTTTTAACTGTCCTTTTATGTTGAAAGCTAATCATTGTAACTAGTGAGAAAACCTCTTAATCCTGTTTTCTCTACCAGATCTGAGATGAGTGAAGACATTCCTTCCCAGTGCCTTTTTCCTCTGATCTCTAGCTGAGGAGCTTCACTACTAAGCATATGCACAAAAGGGCAGCACAAATTCATCTCAACTAAAAGCTTGGATCGGGAATAGAATAGACATTTATAGGACATTTCATCATTCTCCCAAATTCTTATGAAAATATATTCAGCACATACTGCATTGAACTAACTGCACCAATTTATTATATATTTTTGGAGTCAGTCCATTTTATAATGACTCCAACTCCATCAAAATGGGCACAGTCTCCACGACTCCGCAGCCCTGCTGTGGAAGAGTTCACTGCACGTAAATACAGCGGTCTCTTATACTGATGAGCACAAGATTGTCAGGAAGGAACTTTTTCTTTCCTTAAACTCCTCTGTCTCATCTGTCAGTATAAAGGGACATTTTATGAATTTGGTGTAAATTACAATTAATTCTTAAGGAACATAGGGAAATTTTACCCCCAATGCTCAACATGGCAAGTTAACTTTCAGAAAATCTAATTATCATTGCTAAAGTTACATGTTAAAAAGTCTGAATAGTAAACATAGATAGATACTTGTCTAGATAAAATATCATATGCAAATTTAAAGGGGTTGTTCACCCCCAGAGGGGAATCGTACTTAACTGATCCCCGCCATTGGATTCCAGCTCCTTAGCCCCCTCTACAGCTACAGATCTCTCTTCTCCCCCATGTAATCCAGTTTGATATGGGTCAAGCGGCCACTGCAGCCAATGATTGACTGCAGTGGTTACCTGTCCCCCATGCTTCATGATCCACATCAAACGCTGAGGAGGGGAGACTAGGTAAGTGTGATGCCCTCCACAGGTCTGGTTATACTGGTCACCCCAAGGATGAACAACCCCTTTTAATGTACAGATTTGGTCTTTTCAGGTGGGTTAACAGTTGATAACTGGTCAGGTTTTAATTTTTTTTTTTGTAGCTTCCAGACTTCTAAAGCTAAATAAACACTTGTCTGATTGTGAAATATTCTGTTGTCAGAACGGATGAAGGGCTGATTTGTCAGAGCACACACATCCACATTAGCAGAGATGCATTTTATGCATCCAACCTGAGGGAAAATTAACATTTACAGAAATGATGGCAAAGAAAAAAATCTAAAATATGCAGGTTAGACACCATTTCTGGCTGAGCTACACAAATAAAGAATCTGCTGTGGAACTACTAGTTACTAGTTAATTCCATTCATTGCATTGCAGAGAGCAATGGGAAAAGAACACTGAGTATGTGAATAAAAAAAAAATTATGTGCTAATACATACTAGGTGTCCCTAAATTCTCTGGGATTCTATACTGGAGTTTGCCTTAACAGATGTGCATAATTCTTAACAAGCACAATATATACCAATCAGCCATAACATTAAAACATTAATTACTGTGTAGATCAGGGATGCCCAACCTGCGGCCATTCAGCTGTTGCAAAACTACAACTCCCAGCACACCTAGACAGCCTACTGCTATCAGTCTACAGCTGAGCATGGTGGGAATTTTAGTTTTACAACAGCTGGAGGGCTGCAGGTTGAGCATCCCTGGTGTAGGTCCTTGTCATGTCGCTAAAACAGCTCTGACTCACTCGAGGCATGGACCTCCACAAGACCTCTGAAGATGTTATACAAACTACAGACAGTACCTATGACCATTGGAGATCTACCTATTGACCATGAACAAAAATGGCTCAGACTTATCCTTGCCCATATTTCCTGCCAGCACATCATCTTCAAGAACTGACTGTTGCCTATTATCTCCACCATTGACAGATGCCATTGTAACAATATAATTAGTTTTGTGCACTTCACGTCTTTTTTTTTTTTGTTTTGTTTTTTAATATGGCTGATCGATGTACATAATATTTATGCCGATATGCCTTAATAAAAATGTGTTTAACTCCTTAAGGACTGGGCCAATTTTATTTTTTTTATTTATTTTTTTACTCCCTGCTTAGGACAAGTTGTACCTTCCATATTGCATATGATGTAGTGGAAAAAATGCAATACAGTACAGCTATGCCACATTTTATATAGTTTTTTTGTGTTTTAATACTTTAAAAAAAAACTTTAGGGGGGAAAAAAATGTTTTCTTTGCATTGCCATTAGGAATGAGCAAATCGACTTCGGATGAAACATCTGAAGTCGATTTGCATAAAACTTTGTTCCAATACTGTACGGAGCAGGAGCTCTGTACAGTATTAGAATGCATTACCTCCGATGAGCCGAAGTTGTTGCTTCGCGTAATAACTTCATAAATTAATTTCCCGGTTTCAAGTGGTACCTTGGAAACAATAACTTTTGCTAATCGGAGCCAATACATTCTAATGGAACCAATACATTCTAATTGGAACAAAGTTTTATGCGAATCAACTTCGGATGTTTCAGACCCCAATGACTTTTTTTTATTTTATTTTTTTTGTAGTTGGGCCTTCTTTCACACTTGCGTCCCTACAATCCGGCAGTCTGTTCTGATGCGTTATACCATGTTCAACGGGAACAATTTTTATCTGATCCGTTTAAACGGATTAAATGGATCCAGTTTCTTATCTGTTTTTTCAACTACAAACTGGATCAGTTTTTAAATGGGGTATCGGTTATAATGGACTCTGCCCCCTCGCCATCCCCCCAATGCCTTCATATAGGTTATTCTAACTGACACCAGCGTCACCTCTGATCCCTGTAGAGCCGCCTTTGCATCTGGGCTAGGGATGCTTGTCCCCGACACGGGCTGCTAACCCCTGCCTTCATCCACCATTGGCAGATGTTTTGATCAAATTCACAGTTTACAGTTCACCAGAGATAACATCTAACTGACTAAACTACTCCCAGAATATTATTATCACAAAAACAACGGAACGCGCTTTGAGGCGGCAAGTTATCTGACACCCGCACTTGGTATGTAATGATGATCTTTACTTTGTTTTGGATTTTTAGCACTGCAGTAGTTACTGATATTCATATGGTTATGTATTGATATGATTATGTGCGGTGAGCGATTTTAGTAAAGGACAAAGTATACTATGAGTATGTAATTGATACGGCAATAGGTGTCAGATTTAAATTACTGGGTGTACCTGCACTTTATGTTCTACTTATGTTTTTAGAATTGATATTAATAAAATTGGAAGTTTTATGAACGTTGTTTTTGTGATATTAGATGTTTTGATCTGTGACTATTTTCATAGATCAAAAGCTTACATATGCAAATTAGGTAGTGGCTATATAAATAGGACAGAAAGGCAAATATGCTTCAGATTCTGCTTGTGAAGATACAGAAAATGTTGTCAGACCATATAAGATTTGGATTTCAAGCTTTAATACTGGTATCGCGCTGGAGAAGATATCTGAGAGTTACATGGACGTAGCCAATACTGGGTTCACCCTTTTGAAGTCCTTTTTCTGGAACTGAGAAGGCATCCAGACAAGTTTCCCAGTTATCTCCAGATGACCGTTGACAGTTTGGATGATCTGCTGCAAAGGGTTTCTCATCGAATAGAAAGGCCTAACACCACTTTCAGAAGAATATTTCACTTGCTGAATTTAATGCTTACTATAAAGTAATTACTAATACTTTATTTTTTCTAAATTTGCTCTAAAATCAATATTTTCTAGTGTATATTAAAATATTAATGTTTAAAATTAAATATTCTAAAAATAGTGTATATGATTTGTTTTACCTTTTTGGTTCCATTATTGGCCCATGTCTATCTGCTATAAAACACTTATATGGCTCAGTGTATTTATTTGAATTTTTTGGTCTTCCTCTTTTTAGATTTCTGGCAATTGTAGAGAGTTTGACATCCCTGCACCTCCAGTTCTGAATGGGAATGTCAACAGTCTCCGTTATTGTCAAAGATACCTGCTGTGCTTTGTGGGAGCTATTGCAAGAAGAATTTATTCCCCACCCAAGTACGCAACTTTGGGTTGATATAGCCGATACATTTTGGGAAGTGTTCCAGTTTCAAAACTATCTCGGGGTGGTGGACGGTAAACATATTCATATTCTAATGCCCCAAGCCAGAGGATCAGAGTACTTCAACTAGTATTTTTCAATGATATTGATATATATATATATATATATATATATATATATATATATATATATATTGGTCATTGCTTGTGCCCAGTATTGTTTGGCGGCTGTTGATGTAGGGGGTTATGGGCGAACAAACCATTTTATGGTCTTTAAAAATTTGGACATGGGACGCAGGTTGTACAACCAAGAATTTGATTTCCCACCTCCTGTCCTCTGCCGGGTACGGTTGGTCCCCCTTTGTCTTGGTTGGTGACAAAGCCTTTCAAATGTGTGGCAACCTGATAAAACTGTATTCCAGCCTTGGATTAAACCGATAAAACCGAAAGTTTTATTTAGTTTTTTTTTTTGTTTTTTTTTTTCTCCATGTAATTTTACTGTTAAATTAGTAATTTTTTTTCAAAATTCTTTAGTTGGGGGGTTGCTTACAGTTGCGGGTGTTTATTTTCATGTGTTAATTTTTTTTTTTTTTGTTAATTTTTTTTTGTTTTTAAAGACAGTTTTACAGATGTTGCTTTAAATTAATAAATGTGTTTCTACATCGTATGAGTTTTTCTGGTTCTACTATTTTGTATAAGAATGCATGTGAAAAGTTCTTGCAGTGGCCTGTATGCAGCGTAGGGAGATTGTGAGCCACTCTCCTTTGTTGTGTATATGCCTACACACTCTTGCCACACTGGAGGAACAGCTGAATTGTCATTTTTACTATTCTGTCAGAAACCATTTTTTACCGCCAAACACACCACACACATTCCAGCAAGAAAAGCAGACAGTTGTATGTTATCAGCAGAAAAGTGAGTGCAGCTCTGGTGAATAATACAAAAATATATAGTGAGGACAAGAAAGAGTGATATAGTTGCTTGAGGGTGTGAGAATGGGGGAGGGGGGGGGGGTCAGGAAGCAGTGTTGTACTCTCCACAAGGCACAGTCCACAGTCTCCTGGCCTCAAACAACGGGTCGGGTGTGAACTTGTTCCATCACGGGGACCAGATAGTTCAAATAGTGTTTAACTGGACTCATTTGTTGTACTGAGACTGCCCCCTTCTGGAGACACATCAAATGTTCCTCTAAAGTGGCAACTCTTTGAAAATCCCATCAAGGTTCTTTGCCATCTATAGAAGAGCAAGTGCCTTTCCACATACAAGTTGTTTATAGAATTTTTTTTCTCTATTTTATGTAACCTTTTTTTTCCCAAATGCATTTAAAAGCTGTTGGCCTCTATGGGGGACATTACAATTGTAGGGGGCCACCATGGAATACATAATTGTTGGTGGCGAATATGGTGGGTATTACTAATGCTGGGGGACACTATAGGACTGTTGGTGCTCACTATGTGCGGCATTTTAATTTCTGGAGGGCCATTTACTTAACATTATAACAACCACTATCTGTATGTCGAAGACAGTGCCAAATGATCAAGTGTCTGGGTCAGCCATGTAGAGTGGATTGCTAAATAAATAAAAAGTGATTTATAGAATATCTTACCTTCAAAACTCCAAGGTTCTCCTCAGGAACCACAAGGCGGCATGATAGTGGTATCCCCCCACCCCCCTTAAAATTTGCCCCCTAAAGTTCGCTCCTCTGCGTCTGGAGGGAAGAAGGTTTATACACAGACATAGAAGAGGATTCTTTACAGTAAGAGCAGTAAGACTATGGAACTCTCTACCTGAGGAGGCGGTGATGGTAAGTTCACTAAAAGAGTTCAAGAAGGGCCTGGATATATTTCTGGCGGGTAATAATATTACAGGTTATAGTTACTAGAGAGGGGTCGTTGATCCAGGGAGTTATTTTTCCCCTAAAGTGGGGAAAATTGGCTTCTACCTGACAGGGTTTTTTATTAATCTTCATACTCCTAGTTGTGACATAGTTTATAAGGCCGAAAAAAAGACATCTGTCCATCCAGTTCAGCCTGTTATCCTACAAGTTGATCCAGAGGAAGGCAAAATAACCCCTGTGAGGTAGAAACCAATTTTCCCCACTATGGGAAAAAAATTCCATCCCGACTCCAATCAGGCAGTCAGACTAACTCCCTTGATCAACGACCTCTCTAGTAACTATAACCTGTAATATTATTACACTCCAGAAATACATCCAGACCCCTCTTGAACTCTTTTAGTGAACTTACCATCACCACCTCCTCAGGTAGAGAGTTCCATAGTCTTACTGCTCTTACCGTAAAGAATCCTCTTCTATGTTTGTGTACAAACTTTCTTTCCTCCAGATGCAGAGGATTTCCCCTTGTCACAGTCCTGGGGATAAATAGATCATGGGAGAGATCTCTGTCCTGACCCCTGATATATTTATATATAATTATTAGATCTCCCCTCAGTCGTCTTTTTTCTAAAGTGAATAACCCTAATTTTGATAATCTTTTTGGATACGTTAGTCCACCAAGTCCAGTTATTACTTTAGTTGCCCTCCTCTGTTCCCTTGCCAGTTCTGCTATGTCTGCCTTGTTCACAGGAGCCCAGAACTGTACATAGTACTCCATGTGAGGTCTGACTAGTGATTTGTAAAGTGGCAGGACTATGTTCTCATCATGGCCATCTCTGCCTCTTTTGATGCAACCCATTATCTTATTGGCCTTGGCAGCAGCTGTCTGACACTGGTTTCTACAGCTTAGTTTGCTGTTCACTATAAATTCCTAAGTCCTTTTCCATGTCAGTGTTACCCAGTGTTTTATCATTTAGTATGTACTGGTGACATGCATTATTCCTTGCTATGTGCATAATCTTACATTTGTCAGTGTTAAGCCTCATCTGCGACCTCTGCCCAAGCCTCCAATCTATCCAGATCCATCTGTAGCCAGGGGCAGATTGGGAACTTAAAGTGGCCCTGGAAAAAAATATTGAAAGTGGCCCCATTTTGTAGTCGGGTGCAAATTGATGGAAGGCAGGGCCAGCAATACCTTATTGTGGCACATTATACCACCCCAACAGAGCCAAATACCCCAGTCCATCACAAAATACTGCCAGTAGCACAAAATACATCCCAAAAAACTTCCACTGGCCAGCCATGAGGAGGACTTGGGTGGCCCCCTGGGCATCAGCCCACCGGGAAATTTCCCTGTAAGGTCTATGGCCAATCCGCCCCTGTCTGTAGCAATATACTGTCCTCTTCCGTGTTTATTATTTTACACAGTTTAGTGTCATCTGCAAAAATTGATATTTTACTGTGCAAGCCTTCTACAAAATCATCAATAAATATATTGAAGAAAATAAGGCCTAATACTGACCCCTGTGGTACCCCACTAGTGACAGTGACCGTGACAGTACCTTTAATAACCACCCTCTGTTTGCTATGGCAGGATGAGAAGATGGTTGAGTAAATAAAAATGGTTTACTGTGGAATTGTTGTAGCCATTGTGAAAATCATATTCAATTTTACATACAGTCATGGCCAAAAGTTTTGAGAATGATACAAATATTAATTTTTACAAAGTCTACTGCTTCAGTTTTTATAATGGCAATTTGCATATACTCCAGAATGTTATAAAGAGTGATCAGCTTAACAGCAATTACTTGCAAAGTCAATATTTGCCTCGAAAATGAACTTTATCCCCCAAAACACATTCCAACATCATTGCAGCCCTGCCTTAAAAGGACCAGCTAACATCGTTTCAGTGATTGCTCCATTAACACGGGTGTGGGTGTTGATGAGGACAGGGCTGGAGATCAATCTGTCATGATTAAGTAAGAATGACACCACTGGACACTTTAAAAGGAGGCTGGTGCTTGGCATCATTGTTTCTCTTCTGTTAACCATGGTTATCTCTAAAGAAACACGTGCAGTCATCATTGCACTGCACAAAAATGGCCTAACAGGGAAGAGTATCGCAGCTAGAAAAATTGCACCTCAGTCAACAATCTATCGCATCATCAAGAACTTCAAGGAGAGAGGTTACATTGTTGCCAAAAAGGCTCCAGGGCGCCCAAGAAAGACCAGCAAGCGCCAGGACCGTCTCTTAAAAGTGTTTCAGCTGCGGGATCGGGCTACCAGCAGTGCAGAGCTTGCTCAGGAATGGCAGCAGGCAGGTGTGAGTGCATCTGCACGCACTGTGAGGCGGAGACTCTTGGAGCAAGGCCTGGTCTCAAGGAGGGCAGCAAAGAAGCCACTTCTCTCCAGAAAAACATCAGGGACAGACTGATATTCTGCAAAAGGTACAGGGAGTGGACTGCTGAGGACTGGGGTAAAGTCATTTTCTCTGATGTATCCCCTTTTCGATTGTTTGGGACATCTGGAAAACAGCTTATTCGGAGAAGACGAGGTGAGCGCTACCACCAGTCTTGTCTCATGCCAACTGTAAAGCATCCTGAAACCATTCATGTGTGGGGTTGCTTCTCAGCCAAGGGAATCGGCTCTCTCACAGTCTTGCCTAAAAACACAGCCATGAATAAAGAATGGTACCAGAATGTCCTCCAAGAGCAACTTCTCCCAACCGTCCAAGAGCAGTTTGGCGATCAACAATGCCTTTTCCAGCATGATGGAGCACCTTGCCATAAAGCAAAGGTGATAACGAAATGGCTCAGGGAACAAAACATAGAGATTTTGGGTCCATGGCCTGGAAACTCCCCAGATCTTAATCCCATTGAGAACTTGTGGTCAATCATCAAGAGACGGGTGGATAAACAAAAACCTACAAATTCTGACAAAATGCAAGCATTGATTGTGCAAGAATGGACTGCTATCAGTCAGGATTTGGTCCAGAAGTTGATTGAGAGCATGCCAGGGAGAAATGCAGAGGTCCTGAAGAAGAAGGGTCAACACTGCAAATATTGACTTGCTGCATTAACTCATTCTAACTGTCAATATAAGATTTTGTTACTCATAATATGATTTCAATTATATTTCTGTATGTGATAAAAACATCTGACAAACACACATAAAAACCAGAGGGCAGCAGGTCATGTGAAAATATAATATTTGTGTCATTCTCAAAACTTTTGGCCATGACTGTACATACCGTAGTAACATAGTTTATAAGGCCTTAAAAAGACATCTGTCCATCCAGTTTGGCCTGTTATCCTGCAAGTTGATCCAGAGGAAGGCAAAAATTTTGATTTTTAATACAATTTTTTGAAACTGGAAAGTAGAAAGCAGTAGCAGTGATCAACTTTATTGTAGACCACTTTTGAGTCATTAGACTTTGTGTGTGCATTCCACAAATAAAAATCAATACTTACAGCACTGGTCCCTTTGCGGATCCTTCCTTGAGGTTCTCCCAATTTGGGACTAATACCTCGCAGATCTCATACCAGAGGAGTCGGGTTGCATTATGGTCTGCATGTTGGCGGTCAGTGTAATCCCACAACGCCAAGCACACCTCCACCAGTTGATTGAGGAGGTCATTGTCAATATAAAAGGTAACTTCCTTCTCATCCTGCCTGGTGGAGACTCTGGAACTCTATAACTATACAAAATAAAAGTATATGGTTATTGATTAATGTGAACATTATTTTAATAATTGGACTATAATTTTAAAAATATACACAAACCCAACTGCCACAAGCTACTTGACTGCCTCTGACGGAGGCTGGAGGACCTCTCTGTGAGGCTATAGCATCAGATGACTGTAAAATAAAAATTAAAACATTAGATTCTAAAAACTATAGAAAAAATATTTACTAGAACGTCACCTACCATTTGCTGCTTCAGACCAAACCTCCCCCCCCCCTTGCCCTGTCTACTGGCTTCGATCTTCAGAAGTGGACACATGCTGGCCAGGTAGCTCCTCCTCTTCTGACGATTACTGTAGGAAAAATGAAATCATTGTTAATAACATCAATATACTCTATCAATGTGTTTTTGAATAACAAAACATACCGCAATATGTAATCTGCGTACGACTAGTAGGAGGGCTCCTGTCATCCCTTGAAGGCATATCTGTACAAAGAAAAGAATATGAATAATTGAACATTACAAAACAAATACAACAAAACTAAAATTTTACTTTTTCAACAGTTTTGTGGTCTACTGCATAGTGTTTTTACTGAACAAAATATGTACATATAAATATATGTTCAAAGATTAATGAGAAGGGGGTCCCTGTACCCCATGCAGGCCCCCCACTTCTCCATTCTGCACTTTTTTTTTTTTTTAACTGTATTTTTTATTGGTACAGATGTACACTTTTGTTTTTTATAATAATACAATAGAGGGGAGCACAAAAAATATGCATCGGAGAAATATTAGAGTAATAACATTATCAGAAATAAGCGAGATGTTAAGCGGTAGTATACAAAGAACTCATATACCCATGCAAAAATCAGCAATATAACTGGAGAAAAAACAACATAGACATAAGACAAGACAAACATAGGGAAAGAGGTGTGGGGCAGGGGGGGAGGGGGGGGAGGTGAATGAGTAGCGGGGGGAGGAATGAGAAAATCTAAGAGTAGGTGGGATGGGCGTCCCAAGGTGTCCAAATTGCGTTATACTCTATCAAAGTGGTCAGCTGTATTGTTAAGTGGTATTATTTTATTATTATTATATATTATATAATTTATATTATATATTATTTTATATATATTATTATATTATATATTATATAATATAATATATTATATATATTATATATTATTATTTATTATTATTTTGATATTATTATATTGTTAACTGTATTATTTAAAGTGGTCAACTGTATTGTTAAGAAAAGCTGTTAGGTAGCCGAGAGATCTAAGATCACGGACTCTTGCAAGGAACATGGATTTAGAGGGTGGATTCGTCTGCTTGCAGAATTTGGCAAACAAGGATTTAGCAACGGTCCATAGCAGCAGGAACAGCCTGGAGGAGCGCATATTCAATCCCGGGGGGTGGGGATTAAGTAAAAAGACCTTGGGGTCTAGCACCACAGGGGTCGTGAACAGGGATTGAATGACCTCCCTGACATCCTCCCAAAACTGGACAATGAGATGGCACGTCCAGAAAATGTGGTACAGAGAGCCAACATCCTTCAGGCAATGCCAGCAGACTGATGGGATAGATGGATTTAGAGAGTGCAGAAGGGCGGGGGTGTGATACCAGTGCATGGGCAATTTGTATTGAGTTTCTTTATAAGTGGTACAAATAGAGGACTGCGCGGCTCTATTCCAAATAATCTGCCAAGCAGCATGAGAAAGGGGGAAGCCAATGGCACTGGACTGTTTGTCCATATATGTGTGGTGGGGAGAGTCGCCTAGTGTCATCTAGATAATAAATGGTAAAGAATGGAGATCAGACCTCTTGTGCTGGTACCCAAACGGCAGAGACGTTCAAACCTAGTGGGGGTTGAAACCTGAAGTGTCCCAAAGATGGTGCTCACATAATGGCGAATTTGAAGGTAATGTAGGCTCTCAGGGGGTGTTGGGGGACACCGTGGTCTGTTACCATAAGAAAGTGTTCGGGTGTACTGGAGCAATACACAATTTTTCGATTTCTACCCATTTGGTGTAGGCCAATTGGGAAGCCCAGAAGGGGATTGCACGAAGATGGGAAGCCCAGTACATTCTGCACTTTTATGGGGAGTTCTGTACAGAGCTGAACACAACCCTCAGCTACCTCCAGAACTGCCATGAAAATTAATGAAGCAGCTGTACACATATGCAACAGTCCGCTTGAGGCATTTCAAAGGAGCAGAATGGAGAAGAGGGAGGGGGCTGCAGGGAATGTACAGTACACGTTCCCCCTTTAGTGGTAGAGGCAGATTTTTGCAACACATTTGCCCCATTCATAGTCTATGTGTCCCCTCACAGTAGTTTTGGCCTCCTTGTGCCCCCTCACAGTAGCTTTGCCCATAATGTGCCCCCTTCACAGTAGTCTTGCCTTCCTTGTGCCCCCTCATAGTTGTTTGCCCTCATTGTGCCCCTCTCATAGTTGTTTTGTCCTCATTGTGCCCCCCTCATAGTTGTTTTTCTCTCATTGTGTCCCCTTATAGTTGTTTTGTCCTCATTATGCCCCCTTCATCGTAGTTTTTTCCTCCTTGTGCCCCCTCTTAGTTGTATTGACCTCATTGTGCCCTCATCATGGTAGTTTTGCTTGTATGGGAGCGATTCTTCCCATTGAAATGAATGGGGCGGCTTGGGTGTAATTACACCTACTCACTACTACCCCTGTTACGGCTAGGATGTAAACAGTGAAGAGGAGGCAGCGCTGGCACGGCGCGCGCCTCCTCTTCAAATAGCTGATCGGCGGAGGGGCCGGGTGTCTGACGCCCGCCAATCTGATATTGATGACCTATCCTGAGGATAGGTCATTAATAAATATAACTTGGAGAACCCCTTTAACAGTAGTTTTGTCCTCCTTGTGCCCGCTCATAGTTGTTTTGCCCTAATTGTGTTCCCTTCATAGTTTTGCCTTCCTTGTGCCCGTCCCATTGTAGTTTTGCCCTCATTGTGCCCTTTTCATTGTAGTTTTACCTTCATTGTGCCCTTTCATTGTAGTTTTACCCTCATTGTGCCCCTTCATAGTTGTTTTGCCCTCATGGTGCCCCCTTCATAGTAGTTTTGCCCTCCTTGTGCCCCATCATGGATTTCATTCAGAATACATTAGGAGTACGTGGATGCATTTTTGTCCGGATTTGAGAACCTCTGTCAGATCTCAATACTGGAAAAGAACAATACCCTTACCTCTACACAGCTGAATCAGGGCTAATTTTTGGGGGATGGTCTGTAGTTTTTATTGATACTGTTTTGGTGTATATGACTTTTTTAGATAAATTTCTATTCTATTTTTTGGGGGTAGGTGAAAATGCCAAATTAGCCATTTTATTTTTTCTGTTACAGCATTCACAGTGTAAGATAAATAGTTTTATATTTTAATAGTTGTGACATTTGGGGATGTGGGGATGCTAGTGATATTTTTTTTTATTATTATTATTTACTTATTTTTATATGGAAAAAGGGGGTGATTTTGAATTTTTATATCTTTAAAAGCTTTTTACTTTTTGTAGACTGCAACAATTTAACAATACAGCCTTTGGGAGATTCATTATGTTCCTATTGGGCTCTGCCATAGGCAGGGCTCCATAGGGATATTGCTATGGCAGTCCTCGGGACCTTCAATGACCATTCACGGACATTACCTCTGGGTGTCTGCTGTGTTAAACATTCACTACTCACAAACAGTTAGGAACATTTGGCTTGTGGGTGAAATTTTAGGATGAGGGGTGTGGCTTAGCTCCTTTTGAGATGAGCTCCCCACCTCACACAGCTACAAGCAACCATACAAGCAGATTCAGGCCTCCAAACTGCAACCTTTCTGCCCGCAAGGCTGTAGGAGAGTGACATACTGACCATCGTGAAAGGAAAAAGGAGCAGGGAACCTCCAAAACATCTAGCTGACTTCTTCATGACAGAGGAGAGAGGAAGGAAGGAGAGAGCTGTGAGACTGGATTTAGCCAGCAGCAGCTCACCAGCAGCTTCTACACAGCACCATGACAGCACCAGGAGAGAGAGGGTCCGCCTCCCAGGACAGGAAACCCACAGATATAAAAAAGGAGGAACCTCTCCCCTCCTCAGTGGTTTTCTGTCCTAGGAAGTGGACTCCTACAGGTATTGCCATGATAGGAAGTAGTTTCTTCCTGGCAGGTCATTCAGCTGGTGGGGTGTTCTCTGGGTGAGTTCCCCGCTCCACACACCCAGAAGAGGATCTCCCGGGGGGAACCCTTTTAGGCTACTACCGGCCCCCTGCCCAACCGCCCGCACCTCTGGCAGACCGGGGGATACCGTTTGGCCCGTTGACCCAGCCACCCTCCCAGCCGCACCATTAACAAGGAGCAGTTCGTGCAACCCGTCTGCCGACGCACCACCCACCTGCAGCTCGGGCAGGGCGGACCAACCGCCCGCCCGCTCGCGCTTGCATTATGGGCATTTTGTGTGTTATATCCCCTGGTGTTATAGGGGGGTAGAAGATCATAGAAGGCGGTGTTGGGCAGATGGTTCCGTGGCACATTACAGCTAAAGGATGAGTTGTTTCTACTTACGGGGCCTGGATGTGTTAGATTGTTCAGGCTGGAAGGGGGGAGGGCGGAGCCAGTTTCGGACTATAGGAAGAAGGGCGACGATCACATGACAGGCGTCTGACATCATAAGAACGCGCCCCAATGCAAAAGAGTTGTCCGCGGTTCAGAGGGTCCTGCGGACGATGATTACCGGTCTTCAGAACCAACATTTAAATCATCAAGGGGGTACCAGGTCCAGGGAGCTGCAAGAGATTACCAGTCAGATCTTCTCCCTTATAGAGGGAAAAGTGTTGTCCCTATCTGTCCCACACATCAGAGGGGTGGACAATTGGAAGGCAGACTTTTTGAGTCGGCACAGGCTGGACCAGCGGGAGTGGTCTCTGAATCAGGAGATCTTTGCCAGGATAGTAGACCTCTGGGGACGACCAGATATAGACCTTTTTGCTACGAGAGAGAACAGGAAAGGGAAAAAGTTATTTTCCCTTTGTCCAGGGGCATCCCCCACAGCAGTAGATGCCTTTCTCCAGCCCTGGAACAAAGGTCTCCTGTATGTTTTCCCTCCCCTGCAATTAATCCCCAGGGTGTTAAAGAAGATCAGGGAAGACAGAGCTTCAGTAATATTAATTGCCCCCTTTTGGCCCCGTCGAGCATGGTTCACCTGGTTAAGACTACTGTCAATCAGGGAACCAAGGGTACTACCGGAAATCCCAGATCTCATGTGACAGGGCCCAATGGTCCATCCCCCAGTCCAGGGCCTACACTTGACGGCTTGGTTTTTGAAAGGACTCTTCTGATTCAGAAGGGGTTGTCTGGTTCGGTAGTTTCCACGCTTCTAAAGAGCAGGAAGAAGGTGACTACTGACATATATGCTAGGGTTTGGTCAGTGTTCTTCAGGTTCCTAGGGGTTCCTCCTTCCCCTTCCTATCCCCTCTGCATCCCAGACATATTGGAGTTTCTCCAGAAGGGGTTAGATAGGGGTTTGGCCTTAAGCACCTTGAATGTCCAGATTTCGGCCCTGAGTGTCCTGTTTGATACAGGTTTGGCAGCTCATCCCCTGATTGCTAGATTTTGTAAAGCTGTTCACAGGAATAGTCCGGCCAAGGTCTCGAAAGTTCCTCCTTGGGATCTTGGGCTGGTTCTTCAGGCTTTAGTTGATCCTCCCTTTGAGCCCCTTTCTGAGGTTTGTATAAAAATCCTGACTTTGAAATGTGTATTTTTAGTGGCTATTACTTCTGCCAGGAGGGTAGGTGAGATGCAAGCGCTTTCCATTAACCCCCCATATATGTCCGTTCAGGAGGATAGGATTACTATTCGCCCGGATCCGGCCTTCCTTTCTAAAGTAGTTACGGATTTTCATAAATCCCAGGAGGTGGTCCGTCCTTCCTTTTGTAATAATCCCAAAGATCCGAGGGAAGTTGAGTTTAGTCGTCTTGATGTTAGGAGATTGGTTTTAGCCAATCTAGAAGCTACCAAGGAATGGAGGAAATCTTCCTCTTTGTTTGTCTAGTTTGCAGGAGCAAATAGGGGAAAGTCAGACATTAGGAGTACTTTGGCTAGATGGATAAGGCAGGCTATCTGTTTAGCTTACAGTGGGGAAAAAAAGTATTTAGTCAGCCACCAATTGTGCAAGTTCTCCCACTTAAAAAGATGAGAGAGGCCTGTAATTTACATCATAGGTAGACCTCAACTATGAGAGACAAAATGAGAAAACATTTGCAAATTATGGTGGTAAATAAGTATTTGGTCACCTACAAACAAGCAAAATTTCTGGCTCTCACAGACCTGTAACTTCTTCTTTAAGAGGCTCCTCTGTCCTCCACTCATTACCTGTAGTAATGGCACCTGTTTGAACTTGGTATCAGTATAAAAGACACCTGTCCACAACCTCAAACAGTCACACTCCAAACTCCACTATGGTGAAGACCAAAGAGCTGTCGAAGGACACCAGAAACAAAATTGTAGACCTGGGAAGACTGAATCCGCAGTAGGCAAGCAGCTTGGTGTGAAGAAATCAACTGTGGGAGCAATAATTAGAAAATTGAAGACATACAAGACCACTGATAATCTCCCTCGATCAGGGGCTCCACGCAAGATCTCACCCCATGGGGTCAAAATGATCACAAGAACTGTGAGCAAAAATCCTAGAACCACATCGGGGGACCTGTGAATGACCTGCAGAAAGCTGGGACCAACATAACAAAGGTTACCGTCAGTAACACACTACGCCGCCAGAGACTCAGTTCCTGCAGTGCCAGACGTGTCCCCCTGCTTAAGCCAGTACATATCCGGGCCCGTCTGAAGTTTGCTAGAGAGCATTTGGATGTTCCAGAAGAGTATTGGGAGAATGTAATATGGTCAGATGAAACCAAAGTAGAACTGTTTGGTAGAAGCACAACTTGTCATGTTTGGAGGAGAGTGAATGCTGAGTTGTATCCAAAGAACACCATACCTACTGTGAAGCATGGGGGTGGCAACAACATGCTTTGGGGCTGTTTCTCTGCAAAGGGACCAGGATGACTGATCCGTGTACATGAAAGAATGAATGGGGCCATGTATCGTGAGATTTTGAGTGCAAACCTCCTTCCATCAGCAAGAGCATTGAAGATGAAACGTGATTGGGTCTTTCAGCATTACAATGATCCCAAGCACACTGCCAGGGCAACGAAGGAGTGGCTTCGTAAGAAGCATTTCAAAGTTCTGGAGTGGCCTAGCCAGTCTCCAGATCTCAACCCCATAGAAAACCTTTGTAGGGAGTTGAAAGTCCATGTTCCCCAGCGACAGCCCAAAAACATCACTGCTCTAGAGGAGATCTGCATGAAGGAATGGGCCAACATACCAGCAACAGTGTGTGCCAACCTTGTGAAGACTTACAGAGAAGTTTGACCTCTGTCGTTGCCAACAAAGTATTTTTTATTGACCAAATACTCATTTTCCACCATAATTTGCAAATAAATTCTTTAAAAATCAGACAATGTGATTTTCTGGATTTGTTTTCTCATTTTGTAACTCATAGTTGAGGTCTACCTATGATGTCAATTACAGGCCTCTCTCATCTTTTTAAGTGGGAGAACTTGCACAATTGGTGGCTAACTAAATACTTTTTCCCCCCAATGTATGTTTCCCTACAGAGACCCATTCCCTCGGGATGGTCGGCTCACTCTACAAGAGCAGTGGCTACTTTGTGGGCAGAGAGAGCGGAGGCATCCATTCAAGATATCTGCAAAGCCGCTACTTGGTCCTCTGCACTAACCTTCTATAGGCACTATAGATTGGATCTTTCCTCTGCTTCTGACTTGTCCTTTGGGCGTAAAGTTTCCAGGCTGTGGTTTCACCCTAATTGTTTCTCTCTGGGATCTCTCCTGGTGCTGTCATGGACGATGGGAAAAATTATAATTACACTCACCGCTTCTTGGAGGGCCTTACGGAGGGCTTCTTGTCTCTGAAAACCACTAAGTAGGGGAGAGGTTCCTCCTTTTTTATACCTGTGGGTTTCCTGTCCTGGGAGGCGGACCCTCTCTCTCCTGGTGCTGTCATGGACTTCTGGAAAATCAAATTACCGGTGAGTGTAATTATAATTTTTGCTTGCGTTTTTGCTTTGTTTCTTTTTAGGTCCTTATTGCAACCAACATCAGATGACAACCAGATGACCACTCCAACAACAACTCGTCCTCAGAAGACCTTCCAACCAGATGAACAAACCAAAGACTTACAGTCCTTTCCCAAGGATCTATGACAATCATAAGCTATTCACAACAACACAAAATCACTATTAAAGTATTCTCCTTAAATGTAAAAGGACATCCATATAAACGCCATTCTCTCTGGAGGGAAGCAAAAAAATGGAGCAGAAATTATCTGCATTCAAGAATCCCACCTACTACTAGAAGATACCTCTAGAATGAAGCATAAATGTTTACCACATGTTAACCACTCATGCTCAACCACATAAAAGGTGGGTGTATGCATTGCAATTAAAGACTCTATAGCAGAGGTCAGCAACCTCTGGCACTCCAGCTATTGTGAAACTACAACTCCCAGCATGCTCCATTCACTTCTATAGGAGTTCTGAGAACAGCCAAGCAAGTGTGCATACTGAGAGTCGTAGTTTCATCACACCTGGAGTCAGGGGCAGACACAGACAGCAGAGGGCCCCTGTGCAAAAAATGTGCCTGGCCCCCTCCCCCCACCCTGGGGCCAAATTCTCAACCTAACATATTCCGTTCTAACATTACTTATAGCAATACAAAACATAGCTCCGGCCAACTGATCCGGCAGAGAATGCAAGTTATTGGCTGGACACAAACTCAGGCATGCAGCGGTTTGTGTCCCACTGATTCTCTGCATTTTTGCCAGATTGTGGCTGGATCTCTGCCGGACCTCATTATAGTCAATGGGGCCAGTGGGAATTCTGCATCCAGCGGTGCCGCAGCTGGTAAATTCCAACTGGTTTGGTTCTCTACTGGAACAGCCTGCCAGAATGACTAACTAACATGTGAAGGTAGCCTAATACAGCGCCTCATACCTTGTACATCCAATGACGTCTCCTTTGATGTAGATGTTCCCTGTCCTTCTCTTCTCTTTTCAGACCAGACAGCCATGATGATTTCTTTCAGCCACAGTGGCGTAGCGTGGGGGGGGGGGGGGGTCAGGGGGGCCTTTGCCCTGGGCACCGGACTGAAGGGGGGCGCTGGCCGCTTGCCCAAAATCTGTGTGGCTTTAAATTTACTTTATTCTGTGCTCAGCCTCTGCTGCACTGCGAGGAGTGGTTTCAGCAGCAGCAGGAGGGAGCCGCCTGGTTATTCATCAGGGCGCGTGCTGCAGTACAGGGTGTCAATCACAGATAGGCCCCTGCCCACCTCTCAGGCAAGGAGAAGAAGATGCCCCAGCATCGGCAGCCTGAATGTGTCTTTGTCACTGACAGTAATTGACTGTGTCACAGTGTGACTAGTCACTCACTGACCAAGTTCAAGTCCCTGTCCCCCTGAAGCTCAGCAATTGAGCTGAGGTTCAATTATAATAAAGCAAACAGTACCCGACCTGCTGCACCACTCAGACCAGTTAGGGAGTGAGTGCAGCAATAGTTTTGTTCAGTTTACCAGTTGCTTGCTGCCCATAAGGGGTAATTTTTGTGGGAAAAATGGGTAACCATTATATATTATACAGAGGGGCCATTGTATACTATAATTATACGGGGGGCATTATATATTATAATTATACAGGAGGCCATTGTATATTATAAATATAATGGCCCCCTGTATATTTATAATATATAATGGCCCCTCTGTAGAATATATAATGGCCCCCCTGTATAATTATTATATATAATGCCCCTGTATAATTATGAATATAATGGTCCCTCTGTATTATTATAATATATAATGGCCCCTCTGTATAATATATAATGGCCCCCTGTATAATTATATATAATGGCCCCTCTGTATAATATATAATGGCCCCCTGTATAATTATTATATATAATGGCCCCTCTGTATAATATATAATGGCCCCCTGTATAATTATTATATATAATGGCCCCCTGTATAATTATTATATATAATAGCCCCCTGTATAATATATAATGGCCCTCCTGTATAATTATTATATATAAAGGCCCCTCTGTATAAAATATAACAACCCCCTGTATAATTATTATATATAATGGCCCCCTGTATAATTATTATATGTAAAGGCCCCTCTTCATAATATATTATGGCCCACCTGTATAATTATTATATATAATGCCCCCCTTTATAATTATTATTTATAATAGCCCCTCTGTCTAATATATAATGACCCCGTGTATAATTATTATATATAATGGCCCCTCTGTATAATTATTATATATAATGGCCCCTCTGTATAATTATTACATATAATGGTCCCTCTGTATTATTATATATAATGGCCCCTCTGTATAATATATAATGGCCCCCTGTATAATTATGATATATAATGGCCCATCTGTATTATTAGGATATATAATAGCCCATTATATATAATAGTAAAAATACTGAGGGGGCATTTATATATACTAATTATACAGAAATTAGTAATAATTATTAATAATAAAACTCTGCAGAGATGAGACACGGCTGAAAGAAGGTATCATGACGGTCCTATTTCCGAATGAAGACGTTGAGGAAAGTCTAGGAGGTGTCACTGGATGGATGAGGTATGTGGTGCTGTATTCTACTGTATATTTTGTAGTGAGGTATTTAACGTCCAAACACATATTTGTTTCATGGTAGGGTTGGGGGGTGGATATAGAATTTGGTCCAGACTTCAGGTCACACTGTGCGTGTTCTGAATTCTGGGGCCTCACACCCATCTACTACATTATCTGTATTCAGAGAGTTATTACTGTGTTATCTGTGGTGTTACATAGGACTGCAGGGGACATCTGCTACATTATCTGTACTTAGATAGTTCTCACTGTGTCATCTGTGGTGTTACATAGGACTGCAGGTAATATCTACTACATTATCTGTACTCAGAGAGTTATCACAGCATTATCTGTGGAGTTACATAGGACTGCAGGTGACATCTACTATATTGTCTGTACTCAGAGAGTTATCACTGTGTTATCTGAGGTGTTACATAGGACTGCAGGTGACATCTACTACATTATCTGTACTCAGAGAGTTATCACAGCATTATCTGTGGTGTTACATAGGACTGCAGGTGACATCTACTACATTGTCTGTACTCAGAGAGTTATCACTGTGTTATCTGAGGTTTAATAGGACTGCAGGTGACATC
>ONZH01022850.1:0-29392 GCA_900303285.1 Rhinella marina | reverse complement strand
CAACATGTTATTGATACTGACTGTGAACACATTATGTTCTCCAAGTGGTTAGTGAAGCAGACATATCACAAAATTTTAAAATCAAGGTAGTGAAAGAAGTAGAAACTTGTGTTACCCAAAAAATATTTAACAAAAATGTGACATACATCACATAATATTATTATAGTACATTTGCTACATTGCCAATCTCTTTTTAACAAAGCGAGAAACAGCCCTGCATCTCACATAGATCCAGAGATCTGCCCAATTACTCTGCTACATCAAGCTGGTTACTCAAGGATAGTGTGACTAGTGTCTATTCTGCTGCATGTCAGGACTGTCCATCTCTCCCTATCACAGCTCAGGACAGGAGGCAGTTTAAGATTGAGGAGGCAGTGAAGATTTTAACTGAGCATGTGCGGCCTTCTCAATGAGCATTTCTAAGACATAAGAAAAAAAAGGCTAAATAAAAATACATTTCACTGAATAACTGAGTCAGTTCGAGTAGATATACAAAATATTTAATGACATGTAACTGCTAAAGTATTCAAATCCAGGTGCTGCTTTGAAAGTTTAGAATATTTTTTGTGCAACAACCCCTTTAACTAGATAATACTAATTGTATTACTGTTTCCACCCCTACAGCTATCCCCACAGACTTCGAATTGGAGGCAGCCCTCAGAAGGGTCAATGAGCGGCTGTATGCTGCCTCCCGCATCCAACGCAGCCTTCAATTAGAGGTGTCGGCGATGCAAGCCATGTTGGCGAGGCGTCGTCAACCTCCTGTTTAATATTTATTTTATTTTGTTTTTTATTAATAATTTGTAATTGTTAAAATATTTTTCTTTAAACCTGTGTTTTGTGTTTTTTTAAAACCTTTAACCCATTCCTGACATACTTCGAAGAAATGTTATGAAACATATATTGACTTGTACGTAAAGCTCAAGTCCAGCCAAAAATTACAAGGAACTGGCACTCCGATAAACCTTTTATTATACATAAAGGAGGGCATTAGACACACCCGTGAAAAATTAAGATTGACAGCCTGCTGGTGAGCTGACCGTTGAAAACATTATGGTTGAAGGCCTGGTGGTGAACAGACCCTGAAAACATTATGGTTGAAGGCTGGTGGTGAACAGACCCTGAAACATTATTTGTAAGGGACTGGTGGTGAACAGACCCTGAAAACATTATTATTTGTAAGGGACTGGTGGTGAACAGACCCCTGAAAACATTATTTTGGTGTAAAGGGACTGGTGGTGAACAGACCCCTGAAAAACATTTTTTTGAGAGACTGGGTGGTGAACAGCCCCTGAAAACATTATTTTTGAGGGACTGTGTAGTGAACAGACCCAGAAGGCCTGGTGGTGTTGAAACAGCCCCAGAAAACATTATGGTTGAAGGCCTGGTGGTGAACAGACCCCTGAAAACATTATTTTGAGGGACTGGTGGTGAACAGACACCCTGAAAAATTATTTTTGAGAGACTGGTGGTGAACAGACCCCTGAAAACATTATTTTTTGATGGTTGACTGGTGGTGAACAGACCCCTGAAATTTATTTTGAGGGACTGGTGGTGAAGCCTGGTGGTGAACAGACCCCTGAAAAACATTATTTTTGAGAGACCTGGTGGTGAACAGACCCCTGAAAACATTATTTTGAGGACTGGTGGTGAACAGACCCCTGAAAACATTATGTTGAAGGCACTGGTGTGAACACCCCTGAAAAACATTGGTTTGTAAGGCTGGTGGTGAACAGACCCCTGAAAAACATTATTTTTGAGAGACTGGTGGTGAACAGACCCCCTGAAAACATTATTTTTGAGGGACTGGTGGTGAACAGACCCTGAAAACATTATTTGGTGAGGACTGGTGGTGAACAGACCCCTGAAAACATTACTGGTTGAAGGCCTGGTGGTGAACAGACGTGAACAGACCTGAAAACATTATTTTTGAGAGACTGGTGGTGAACAGACCCCTGAAAACATTATTTTGGTGGTGAGTGTGGACCTTGGTGGTTGAACAGACCCCTGAAAACATTATTTTGAGAGACTGGTGGTGAACAGACCCGTGAAAAAATTATTTTTTAAAAAGACTGGTGGTGAACAGACCCCAGAAAACATTATGGTTGAAGGCTTGGTGGTGAACAGACCCCTGAAAACATTATTTTTGAGGGACTGGTGGTGAACAGACCCCTGAAAAAATTATTTTTGAGAGACTGGTGGTGAACAGACCCCTGAAAACATTATTTTTGAGGGACTGGTGGTGAACAGACCCCTGAAAACATTATGGTTGAAGGCCTGGTGGTGAACAGACCCCTGAAAACATTATTTTTGAGAGACTGGTGGTGAACAGACCCCTGAAAACATTATGGTTGAAGGCCTGGTGGTGAACAGACCCCTGAAAACATTATTTTTGAGGGACTGGTGGTGAACAGACCCCTGAAAACATTATTTGTAAGGGACTGGTGGTGAACAGACCCCTGAAAACATTATTTTTGAGAGACTGGTGGTGAACAGACCCCTGAAAACATTATGGTTGAAGGCCTGGTGGTGAACAGACCCCTGAAAACATTATTTGTAAGGGACTGGTGGTGAACAGACCCCTGAAAACATTATTTTGAGGGACTGGTGGTGAACAGACCCCTGAAAAAATTATTTTTTAGTGTCTGTAGCTGACCCTCCTAAAACATTGATTGGAGAGAGGGCCTGTAGGTGTCCATCTGTAAACATAGTTTGAAAAGAGAGCCAGTAGGCCCTCTGAAAAGTTGCCTGTTGGCTCAGCGTTTGTGTATGAATAGAAGGAGGATAGGATACATTAACAATTTTCATGTTGAGCTGCTTTGCCCCGGTGGAGATTTGAATTCCGGTGACATCCAAGCTTTATTCATTTTAATAATCGTCAGCCTGTCAGCGCTGTCAGTTGACAGGCGTGTACGCTTATCAGTGATGATGCCACCAGCTGCACTGAAGACCCGCTCTGACAACACGCTAGCGGCAGGGCAGGCCAGCACCTCCAAGGCGTACAGCGCCAGTTCGGGCCACGTGTCCAGATTCGAAACCCAGTAGTTGTATGGAGCAGAGTGATCGCTACTGACGTTGGTATGGTCAGCTAGGTACTCCCTCACCATCTTTCTGAACAGCTCCCCCCTACTCTGCCTAGACTGGGGACTGGTGACATAGTCTTGCTGGGGTGCCATAATACTGGCAAAGGCCTTGGAGAGCGTTCCCCTGCCAGTGCTTGACAAGCTGCCTGCTCCCCTCCTCTCCCCAGCTAGTTGGCCCACAGAACTACGTCCTCTGCCGCTAGCGGTGTCAGATGGGAAGGATAGTTTCAGCTTGTGCACCAGGGCCTGTTGATATTGATTCACTCTCATACTCCTCTCCTCTACAGGAATGAGAGTTGAAAAGTTCTGCTTGTACCGGGGGTCCAGGAGGGTGAACACCCAGTAATCGGTGTTGTCCAAAATGCTTCTAACGCGAGGGTCACGGGAAAGGCAGCCTAACATGAAGTCAGCCATGTGTGCAAGAGTCCCAACACGCAAGAATTCCCTTTCCTCAATAGGCTGACTCTCCATTTCCTCCTCCTCCAACTCCTCCTCTTCAGCCCATACACGCTGAACAGATAAGAAGGAATGAGCATTGGTACCCTCTTCAGTCTCGCCAACAGTCTCCTCCTCTTCTTCCTCTTCCTCCTCATTCTCCTCCTCCTCTTCCAATACGTGCTGAGAAACAGACCGGAGGGTGGTCTGGCTATCCAGCAACGTATCTTCTTCCCCCATCTCCTGTGACAAGCGCAAAGCCTCTGACTTCATGCTGAGGAGTGACTTTTTCAGCAGACATAGCAGAGGGATGGTGACGCTGATAATGGCGGCATCACCGCTGACCATCTGTGTTGACTCCTCAAAGTTGCTTAACACCTGACAGATATCAGACATCCACGTCCACTCCTCATTGTAGACTTGAGGAACCTGACTACCAGTTCTGGTGGAAGTTGACATCTGGCAGTCTACAATGGCTCGGCGCTGCTGGTAAACTCTGGATAACATGTTTAATGTTGAATTCCATCTCGTGGGCACGTCGCACAACAGTCGGTGAGCGGGCAGTTGTAGGCGGCGCTGCGCTGCCCTGAGAGTGGCAGCATCTGTGGTCGACCTGCGGAAATGCGCACAGATGCGGCACACCTTGGTGAGCAAATCAGACAGATTGGGGTATGTCTTCAGGAAACGCTGAACTATTAGATTGAACACGTGGGCCAGGCATGGCACATGTGTCAGTCTGCCAAGTTGCAGAGCCGCCACCAGGTTACGCCCGTTGTCACACACAACCATGCCTGCCTTGAGGTTCAGCGGTGCCAGCCACAGATTGGTCTGCGCCGTGATGCCCTGTAATAGCTCTTGGGCGGTGTGCCTTTTATCACCTAGGCTCAGCAGTTTGAGCACCGCCTGCTGGCGCTTACCCACGGCACTGCTGCTGCGCCTAGAGCTACCGACTGAAGGCGCCGTGCCCACGGATGGTAATTCGGAGGAGGAGGTGGAGGAGGGGTGGGAGGATGAGGTAAAGTATGTCTGAGAGACCGTGACCGAGGTAGGCCCCGCAATCCTCGGTGTGGGCAGCACATGAGCGGCCCCAGGGTCAGACTCGGTACCAGCCTCCACCAAGTTAACCCAATGTGCCGTCAGGGAGATATAGTGTCCCTGCCCGCCAGCACTTGTCCACGTGTCCGTGGTTAGGTGGACCTTCTCACTAGCCGCGTTGGTCAGGGCACGGATGATGTTCTCTGACACGTGCTGATGTAGGGCGGGGATGGCAACACGTGAAAAATAGTGGCGGCTGGGGACCAAATAACGGGGGGCTGCCACCTCCATGAGGTTGCGAAAGGCCTCAGTCTCTACCAGCCTATAGGGCAGCATCTCCAGGCTCAATAGCTTGCTGATTTGCACATTTAAGGCTTGTGCATGGGGGTGGATGGCTGCATACTTGCGCTTGCGTTCAAAAGTCTGCTCTAGCGACAACTGAACACTAGCACTGCGCTTGGACACATGATTGGAGGCGGTGGAAGGATATGGATTTGCAGGGGTCATTGCAGGGCTGGAGGCTGGAGTGTCTTGGCTGGGGGCTAATAGGTCACTTACAACATGTGACACAGGGGCTGCAGCAGCAGTGTCACAATCACCAGCTGACTGTAGTGCCAACCACTTTGTGGGGTGTTTCTTTTCTAAATGCTTGCGCATGCTAGTAGTGGTGAGGTTCTTTATGTTTACTCCCCTGCTTATTTTGGTGTGGCACAGTTTGCACAGTGCTACCCGCCGATCACCCACTTCATCGCTAAAATATTTCCAAACCACAGAAACTCGATGTTTTCGCACTGGAGCATGACCACTTGGGGGAGTAGTAGCTCGGGCCCTGCTTCTCCCTCGGCCCAGCCCACTACCTATCCCAAGCGGATGTGGTGCTGAAGCTGATGCTACCTCACTCTCTGAACCACTTTCTTGGTGTGCCTCATCCGTCCAAGTTGGATCTGTCCCCTCATCATCAGCCAGCTCCTCCTCGGAGTCCACACTCTGACTGAATGCCCTGCCAGCTACCTCACCCCCTGACACCTGTGTCTGGTCATCATCCACCACCTCCTCAAATGCAACAGATAAATCCCTGCCCTTATCACCCTGAGACTGCACCAGGTCTTGTGAATCAGGGCAGAGAATCTCCTCCGGTAGAAGATCAGGGATGGGTTCACTGTATAGTTCCAGTGAATAAGGCTGGGGAGAAGGAGGGCGAGGTGGAGGATTGACAGGTCCACTCCATGGGCTATCATGGCTGGAAGACGGGGCAGTGGACGCCTGGCTGGACGTGCTCTCCGCCATCCATTTCTGCACACTCTCTTGTTTGTGGGGGTCTGTTAAAGTTGTACCCTGTGGCCCTGCAAGCTTTCGCAGAAAATCAGCCATTTTAAAATGCTGTCTTTTAACAGCTCCCACAGCAGCAGGCACAGTGTCACCCTGCACACTACCACGGGCACCGCCTCTGTTCACCACACCAGTTTTACGCCCACGTCTCCCACCTCTACCCTTGCCCCTGGTGTTTTCCATTATCTCTCTCAAAATATATATATATATATATATATATATATATATATATATATATATATATATATATTATTTATATATATATATATATTTTATATATATATATATATATATATATATATTTCTCTCTCTTTATATATTTATATATATGTCGCTCTCTTTATATAGATATATATATATATATATATATCTATGTATCTCTTTTTATCTCTATTTATATATATATATCTTATATATCTTAGATATATATATCGATCTAGTTTAGTTTATTTAGATATGAATATATATATATATATATATATATATATTTCTCTCTCTCTCTCTATATATATATATATATATATATATTTATATATATCGCTCTCTTTATATATATATATCTATATATATATATATATATCTTATATATCTTAGATATATATCTATCTAGTTTAGTTTATTTAGATATGAATATATATATATATATATATATATATATATATATATATATATATACACACACGCAAAGAATAAGTGAAGAAGAGTCTTTAAAAAGACTTTTGGGTTCTCAAATGCAGTTCCCTGCCTAATATAAATGATAAATCGCTAATATATAACACTTCTCTCTATCCCTATCTCACGAATCAGTCTTTCCCTCTCCTAAAACCACTACTGTCTGAGCCGAGCCAGGGGCGTTCGCATCTATATATATTCGTACGTCACCTATTGAATGCAGCCAATCATTCGTAGATACGTAGAAAAGGTAGAAGGTCATGGCGGGAGGTCCCCCAGGCTTCCCTGCATGTTTATTGGCGAAGAAATAGGCGCTAAACTTGCAAGGAGGAGTTAAAAAAAAACACGAGTCTCGCACGATATTCGTACGAATAACGAATATTCACGAGTATGCAAATATTCGTGCGAATAACGAATATTTACGAATATATTCGCTCATCTCTACTAATAAACCTTTTTCCACCACTATTACATGCAAAAAAAGGCTCTATAACTTGTAACTGCGGCGCTATACGCCGAATAAAACTTTTTTTTGCCACTAATAATTTCTTGCGCAAAAAAGGCTGAAATTTCCCCACTTCACCACACTACGGCTAATAAGCCCTTTCTTTTTTTCACCCCTAATACACGGCAAAAAAGGCTTTACAACATGTAACTTTGGCGCTATATGCTGAATAAAACTGTTTTTTTGCCACTAATACACGCCAAAAAGGGCTGTAATTTTCTCACTTCACCACACAATGACTAATAAGCCCTTTCTTTTTCTTCACCACTAATACACGCCAAAAAAGGCTTTACAACATGTAACTTAGACGCTATATGCCAAATAAAACTTTTTTTTGCTTCTAATACACGCCAAAAAGGGCTGAAATTTTCATACTTCACCACACAACGACTAATAAGCCCTTTCTTTTTTTCCCCACCAATATACACCAGAAAAAGGCTTTACTAAATGTAACTGCGGCACTATATGCCGAATAAAACTTTTCTTGCCACTAATACACGCCAAAAAGGGCTGTAATTTTCTCACTTCACCACACAATGACTAATAAAGCCCTTTCTTTTTTTCCACCACTAATACACACAAAAAAAAAGCTTTAAAACATGTAACTTCAGCGCTATATGCCGAATACAACTTTTTTTTGGCACTAATACACGCCAAAAAGGGCTGAAACTGAATACATGGAAAAGGTAAATAGTGGCTCACCAACTGATAATGAACGGTTCAAGGTGCTCCAATCATCGGCTTACCCTCAGCCGTAAAGAAAATAAATGTAGGAAAAAATGTGGTTGATGGGCACACTTTCAACTGGAATTATTAAAGGTATATTTATTAGAATTCAGAAAGAATCTAAAAATAATGTGAAAATAAAAATATACCATATGAATTGTAAAAATAAAATAAAGATGATAATATTCCACAGTGCTGGGTAGGTATAGTCACTAATTCATAAGAATAATAAATTTACAAATATATGCATTAATATATACATTATACATGCATTAATATATACATTAATGCATATATACAAATTAATATATGCATTAATATATGGTCTCTGTTGAAATGCTCAATAATAAAAATCACTGTTAAAAAGTTCATCAACCCCATTTTTCTCTGAAACTGAATACATGTAAACTGCCAATTGAGAGGCATTAGTGGCATGATGCAGTCCTCAGCATGCAGCACGTACATTTATGCTGCTTAATGAAATTGAATCCCCCTCCTCCAAAATTTTAAATTTCAACTTGATTTCTTGTTAATACACAGGTAGATTCCTCTGAAATGTTGTGGCTTATAGTAATAACATATACACTACCCACAAAAAGTTAGGGATATTTGGCTTTCGGGTGAAATTTATGGAAAACATAAAAAGTTTGCGCTACAGTGATATTATATCATGAAAGTAGGGCATTTAAGTAGAAGCATGCAATTCCTCATCTCACTCCAAAAAAAAGGCTTCAAAACATGCAACTGCGACGCTATACGGCGAAAAAACTTTTTGGGCCACTAATACACACCAAAAAGGGCTAAAATTTTCCCACTTCACCACACAACAACAAGTAAGCCCTTTTTTCTTCCCAACACTAATACATGCCAAAAAAAAAAGTTTTACATGAAACTGCGGCGCTATACTCCGAATAAAACTTTTTTGCCACTAATACATGCCAAAAAGGGCTGTAATTTTCCCACTTCACCACACAACGGTTAATAAGCCCATTCTTTTTTTTCCACCACTAATACACTTCAAAAAAGGGCTTTACTACTGTCACATCCAGTGTCTCCCAGGTGATAACTCCTCCGATGTAGATCTTCTCTATCATCATCTTCTCCATTTGGTCCATACTAGAGATGAGCGAATCATTCAAAATTCGCTTTGCTGAATATTCGCCACTATTGACGCGCGAATGCGTTATATACACGAGGCTAGGCCACGACGTACAGTCTTTAGAGGCAGTCCATATGAGGTAGAAAAGTAAGGTGCTCACTGCTAGCTATCCAGCTACCGTATTTGTCGCTTTATAAGACGCACCCCAGATTTTAGAGTAGGAAAATGAGAAAAAAATGTTTTTCATCAGACCTCATATCAGACACCCCATAAACAGCCCAGTGTGTCCCCATCAGACCTCAGATCAGCCTTTTGTGCCCCCATCAGACCCCAGATCAGCCTATTGTGCCCCCATCAGACCTCAGGACAGCCCAGTGTGCCCCCATCAGACCTCAGATCAGCCCATTGTGCCCCCATCGGACCTCAGATCAGCCCAGTGTGCCCCCCTCAGACCTCAGATCAGCTTATTGTGCCCCCATCAGACCTCAGATCAGCTTATTGTGCCCCCATCAGACCTCAGATCAGCCCACCCAGCCCCATAACAATAAAATAAAAACCTTTCTTACCTGTCCTGCGCCGCGGCTCCGCTCCGGGTCCGGTGCTCCTCTGGCTTCTAAGGCCGGCGCTGCGTGCACTACGTCCTGACGCTGTACACAGTCAGGACAGTGCAGCGCAGGCCCGGGAAGACAGAGGAGCGCTGGACCCGGAGCGGAGCCATGGCACAGGACCGGTAAGAGAGGTTTTTATTTTATTGTTATGAGGCTGGGTGGGCTGATCTGAGGTCTGATGGGGGTGCCGCAGCTAAAACATACAAGTGAGCGCTTCCATAATGGAGGCGCTCACTTGTATTCGCTTTATAAGACGCACCGCAATTTTCCCCCTACTTTTGGGGGAAAAAGTGCGTCTTATAAAGCAAAAAATACGGTAAGTGCATAATTTACTAAAAACACGTTCAATAAGTGCATAATAGGACACATACATTGCAGTACCTGAAAAAGAATACATACAATGGGCTAAAGTGCTGAACCAATAAAAACAGTGTAGCTAAAATACAGCAAAGACATAAGTATGCAAACATTTTAGTGCAATCAATTTCACATTTGCAAGCGTAAAAGGCTCAGATATAAGTTTGAGTCTCTCCTCGTGGCTCCTTAGCATGATAAAACACTGTCTGGAACACATAGTCCAAAATTCAATTGTAATCCACATGAGGTAATATTGTAATCCAAACAGGTAACGTGCAATCCACATGGATAATAGAAAATAGCAGCAAATAGAGAACTCTTTTTGCAAAGGGGGCTCCCAAATAACCTGAGAAGGGGGGAAAAAGGAAAATAGGCACGCTTAGGCGCAAATGGGACTTTTCTGCAGAATGGGAGGAGTCCTGACAGCCATGTCCATCTGGGTGAGAGTCAAACAGGGGCAATACAAACAAACATTAAAAGTGCCAACTAGCTCTCACCCGTCAGGTGCAGTCCATGGTGTGGCTCCCATAGGTCCTCCTGAGGTGTCCATTAAATCACCCAGCCAGTAGAATGGTTCCTCAGATGAGGGACCTGAAGTCCTCCTCGCTGGAACTGATGCTAAATGACATCAGAGGACGCTCCTGCCTCCTGTAGGCCAAGCTCGCTGCCGTAGTAGAACTCCAGTACCCTCTTCTTCCGGAAGTCTGACTTGACCGGGTCCAGGTGGTGGTTACGCTGGTGAGCGCTGCATCCATTTGTGATTTTCCGGATCCTCTTGCCGGGACAGCAGGGGTAAAGACTTCCGGCTGCAGCGGTTCTGGCAAGGTTGCATCCAGGGAAGTAGCACCAACTTCATCTTCCACGGCATCTGGTATTGGTGGATCACCGTGGATTGGAAGGTAAACGATGAAGTTGTCAGCTGACCCAGCTGAAAGGACTGTGGTGGTGGTGGTGTTGGCAGCCCAGGAATCAGAGGCTCCAGCTGTGGCTGTGGCTTTTCCCTGAAACGGAGGACGCCATTTGGGGACTCCTGAAGGTAGCGCAAGCGTCCTGGACCTGGTGGTTCATCTGGCCACACTTCAGGTTCTTTTGTAGGTACCAGCGGCTTAGAAAGGAGGGTAACCCCGGTCGCAAAGGGACCTTTCAGGGACACCATGGGGGTGTACTCCACCTTATCCCCCACGTACAGGCTGTGACGAGGTTGTGGCAGGCATGGCCCACAAAATACTCCTTTCCGTCCTCGTCGTCTGCCAGGAAGCCAGACCCTCTCTCAACGGAAAACCATAGGACCGTTCCCTTTCGGCGTTCCAATGCAGGATCTCCCGGTGGCACAATCGGGTTCTGCCTTATGGAAGGTGTTGTCGTGGATCTCCTCCTGGGCGGCAAAGTGGACGCTCCACCTGCCTCCAGCCACACCAGCCACAGCAGACACACCAGCCGCCTGACGACGAAGAACCGCCTTGCGATGTGCAGCTAAATCCGCAGGCGGTAAGGAGAATAAGGGCACTGTAGGTGGGTTACTCGCCTTCAGTTCAGAGCATGACACCCTGATCTCTGGAGCGGGCGGTGGTTCAGGGAACTCATCCACAAAAGCCATCTGGTTCCAGTTGGGACGCAGGTCTTTAGCAATGCTTGCTACTTGCTCAGTGTTCAGCGCTGGTCTAAACTGGTTCAGAGGAGGGTGGAGTACTGAGGGAGGAGTCTTCACTCTCTATACATGCAAATAGTTAGATCCCGGTGGCGGTGGGCCAGGCTGGTTTTCTCCAGTTCTGAGGGGGGCTTATCTTCACTTTCCCGCTTTTGCGGGGGCGTATCGTCATTTTCCCGGCTCACGCAGAATGCATACGTTTCGTACGTTTCATACGTACGTTTCATACGTACTGTTCAAAATTTTGCAAAGATTTATGAATAAGACAAAGCGAATCCAAAAAAATCCGGATTCGCTTCGGAGGAGAAAATTTCCAAGATTCGATACGAATCTACGAAGCGGCGAATAGATTCTCTCATCTCTAGTCCATACAACTTCTTTCAGCTGCCTTGTCTCTGCAGAGTGTGGCACACAGACATCTTAGCTTCCTCACATTTCTATCATCATCCCCCAACCTGGAGACCCAACTGTGTTATCCTGCTGCTTGCTGTGGTCCCCAATATAACAAATACTATCCTGAAGAAAATTTTGTGCCATACAGATAGTCCCCCCATAGAAATAGTGCTCCTCAAAGTACTACCAATAGTAATTCCCTTCTAGAATGCCACCATTAGTAATACTGCCCCCTACAGTGCCCCTAACTGTGATAACACTCCCCAAGAGTGCCCCCATTAGTAGAAGATCCCTCCAGTATTAATAATTCCCTCACAGAGCCTCCAGTAGTCATAAGGTCCTCCCTATTGTTCCCCCAGTGGTAATAAAGATCTCTACAGACCCTTCAGTAGTAATAAGATCCCCCACAGTGCTCTTAGTAGAAATAAGGCAGATCTATAAGTCCCTCCTATAGAGCCTCCAGTGGTAATAATAACACCTATAATGTCCCCTGGATTTATAACACCCCTACAGTGCCGCCAGTATTTATATTGCCCCCTACTGTTATGATGCTCACCTTGACGTGCCCCCAGTATTTATAATGCCCCCTACAGTGCCCCCTGTAGTTATATTCCTCCCTCCACCATACAGTCCCATGTAAATAACATCACACCATCTCTCCTTCCCCTCCAAAGTACAGCCCCATGTAAATAACATTGCTCCCCTCCCTTCATCCCCTCCATTATATAGTCCCGTGTAAATAACACTATTTCCCTCCCTCCGCCATAGAGTCCAATGTAAAATAACATCACACCATTTATCCAACCCGCTCCAATATACAGTCCCATGTAAATAACATCCCTCTCTATCTACAGCCCCCTCCAAACTACAGTTCCACGTAAACAATCTTACCTTCTCCCCAGCCTCCTTCAACATACAATCCCATGTAAATAATATCATCCCCTCCCCAGCCACCTCCAAAATGCAATCCCATGTAAACATCACCCTCTCCAACATTCAGTCCCATGTAAATAACATTACCCTGCTCCAGCTCCCTCCCACATTCAGTCCCATTTAAATAACATCACTCCCTCCCACAGCCACATGAACATACAGTCCCATGTTAATAACATAACTCCCTCCCACAGCCCCCTACAACATACAGTCCCATGTAAATAACATCGCTCCTTCCCACAGCCACCTCCAACATTCAGTCCCATGTAAATAACATCACTCCCTCCCACCGCCAACATCAACATACAGTCCTATGTAAATAACATCACTCCCTCCCACATCCACCATCAACATATAGCCCCATGTAAATAACATCACCCCTCCCCAGCCCCCTCCAACATACAGTCCCATGTTAATAACATCACTCCCTCCTACAGCCACCATCAACATACAGTCCCACGTAAATAACATGACCCCCTCCCACAGCCGTCTTCAACATACAGTCCCATGTAAATAACATTACCCCCTCCCCAACCACCTCCAACACACAGTTCCATGTAAATAACATCCATCCCTTCAGCCTTAACATACAGTCCCATTTTAATAACCACAACTCCCAGCATTCCTTTGTCTTTCCCTTCACGTACCTCTCCTCATGTAGCAGACCTCACTATAGCTTCTTCCCCCAGGACTTCTCTTCACTGCCTGCACTGATCACATGCTGGTGATATAATTGCAGGTACTTCCTAACCACTGCCTGTTTTACTGGGTCACATGATCTGTGATGTCATCACAAGTCCTTCAGCTTTTAAGTGCATTGGATTCAATGGTATTGCCATCCTGAGGACAGTATCTAGCTGGCAGGCAGGACTTTCGGGGCCTGGGACAAAACATCAGGGGCCCAGGCCCCATATGTTTTAACCTAGCAATGCCCCTGATTCTAGCACAGAAAAACTCCACAGGTAAAATAGTAACTTGTGGTTATTTCTCGAAAGTCTTCTCTAATGCTGAATGGAACTACTCCATTGGAGACAGGGAGCTGTTCGCCATCAAGCTAGCCTTGGAGGAGTGGCGTCATTTTCTGGAGGGTGCCATTCATCCCATCATTATTTATACAGATCATAAAAACTTGATATGTCTGCAGTCAGCTCAGAGACTTAATCCTTGTTTTTTGCTTTTACTTTTCAATTCCATCCTACAGACAAGAATATGAAAGCAGCAGGGGCGGACATACTGCCTGTGCAGCAGGTTCAGCTGCACAGGGGCCCAGAGAGGGAGGGGGCCCTTTCCAGGGGGAGTTGGTGTGCCCTGGTTAGGACTTACTGTAAAACTGCTGCCCGTTCTGGCTATACTCCAAAGCTGAAGGAACTTCCATGACATCATAGTCATGTGATCTTTTCAACACTGAAGTAGTGGTTGGACCTGTGATGAGGTCACCATCATGTGACCAGTGCAGAGCAAGGCTGCCTTCAGCAGTGGAGACCTGTGGAATGAATGTGAATGCCAGAGAAATGCTGTGGTTCTCCCCATTATACCTCCTCCCTGCTTAGTTGGGGGGGGGGGGGTATGTCATTTAACTGGGACTGTATGACTGTATGTTAGAGGGGCTGAAGGGTGGGGAGGGGTGTTAGTTACATGAGACTGTATGTTACAGAAGATTGAGGGGAGATGACTGGTGTTATTTACATGGGACTGGATATTACAGAAGACTGGAGGGTAAGCAGTGATGTTGTTTACTATGTGTTGGAGGGAGCTGAAGGAGGGGAAGTTATTTACATGGGACTGTATCATATAGAAGACTGGTGGGAGAGGATTGGTGGTATTTACATGAGACTACATGATATAGAAGACTGGAGGGAGAGGAGTCATGCTATTTTACATGGGAATGTATTGTATAGAAGACTGTAAGGAAGAGAGGTTATTTACATGGGACTGTATCATATAGGAAACTGGTGGTAGAGGACTGGTGTTATTTACATGGGACTGCATGGTATAGAAGACTGAAGGGAGAGGACAGGCATTTTAATATATGGGGGCACTACAGAGAATATTAGAACTCTAGGGGGTATGGCAGGAGGCATTATAATTACAGGGGGCACTGAAGGGAACATTATAAATACTGTGGGCAGTGATGGCAGGCATTACTACTGAAAGCTCCATATAGGCATTAATGGACAGGCTTTAGCGCCGCCCTAGCCTGTAAAGCCGCCGTCAGTGCAGGTGATGTCTCTGCTTAGCAGTGTGAAAATGTAAACAAAACAGCCCTTGCCCTTCGCTTTACAGTGCAGGCCAAGGGAGAGCTGAGTAGGGGCAGAAGGGGTTATGTCCGAGGAAAGGGGAGGGGGGCCCAGGTACATTCCTTGCACAGGGGCTCTCTGTTGTCTGTGTCCGCCCCTGGAAAGCAGATGCCTTATCAAGATCCTTTGACTTCTCTGATCAGGAGGAATCTCCTCAACATATTATATAAACGACTTGCATTTCCGTTGCTCCAGTACTAATTATAGATATTTCTCCTTACTTATGTTCCTTTAGGTTCCTTTAGGTAGGCAGAAGAAAATGTACTTAGGTTGTAAAGGCACCCCAGGGTGCAGGAGATGATACAGTTAGTGTTGAGCGAGCACCTCTGTGCTCGTATGCTCAGGTGCTCTGCCCGAGCAATAGGGGTTGCTCGAGTGCTCGGCCGAGCACCCAAGCATAATGTTATTCAATGGGACTAAACCAGGCACCCCCGCTTGGAAGAGGGGAGTGTGTCTGGTTAATAGAAAAAGGTCAGAATCGCGACTTCTCCTATTTTACTCCTTTCACTCATAAAGGTATGCTAATTAACTGAATTTGTATGCATTAGTGCACGATGCGTACGCATTAGCGCACTATGCGTACGCATTATTGTACAAAATGCGTACGCAGCGAGTTCGGCCGAGCATGCTCGCTCAACACTAGTTACAGTTTATTCCTAGACACTATTGGTCGCCATCCCTCTGACAAGATGTTCAAGACTATGTATCTGCCTGTCCAGACTGTGCCCAGAACAAGTCTCCTAGTCAGAGGCCTGTTGGCCTTCTCCTTCCCTTGTCTGTACCAGATGATCCATGGCAAAACATTGGAATGCATTTTGTTCCTCATCTGGCTGCATCAGTGGTTGATCGCTTCTCTAAGATGACACATTTTGTTCATTTACCTGGATTACCCTCTGCCATACAACTGTCCCACTTTATTAAAAACCCAAAAGATCTGCAGCACTCATCCAAATGTAACAAGACATCAACTTGTTTACATATTTCAAGTGGTTTATTTATCAAAGACAATGAGTCTTTTTCAAGCAAAAAAACAGCGTACAAGGTATTCCTTAAACAGACCCCACCGGGGATGTACCCAAAAGGCAGTTACACCCACTTCATTATGCATACAAGATGTGATACATACAGTATTCCCAAAATATATACTCGATAACCTTATCATGCATATGAAACATAATGTACAAAGTATCAGGCAATTACTGTGATAGATCTCCATATGTGGAACCGAAGCATTCAACCAAACTACATTACAAATGAAATATGTAGAAGGCAAGAAAAAATGTGCATTCTGTGAAGTTGGCTGCGCACGTGTGACAGTCATTGCGTGGCCTGACCGAGCACTGTTTAGGTTGTGGTGACGTCACCACCAGGGCAGGGAATGGCAACTCTAGTTACTAAGTAACGTCTGACGGGCATGCAGGGGAGAGAGAGGCAGAGAAAAAATACTGTCTCCCGTAACCTAGCAACCTCCAGAAGTTGTAAAGACTAGAAAGGAGCAAAACTAGTACTACGTAAAATCGGGCAGAGTAGGATGAGACACATGAGGCATGGCATGAATAAGGCTACAAACAAGGCTGGCAGTTTAGATAAGAATATCGCCATCCAGACAGCCATTAAGTAGGGTCAATATTTAGATGACACAAAACCACCCTTGAAATGGTGCCTGGGTAGGTCAACCATTCAAACCACAACACTACCCAGGCAGCCTCTTAGTGGGACCATCATCGAGATGGCACAAACCCACTAGTGATTGGGCATCCAGGTAGTAAGCCATTCAAATTGCTACTGGTTAGCTGTCTGGTATCCAAGTAGCATTTAGATCGACCTTTTTTAGAACTAGTGTACATGGCGTGGATGGGGAAGAAGTTGCAGATTCAGCCACAAATCCCCTTTCTGAATGAATCTGCAAAAGATATCTGCCAAACGTTGGTGTATACCTATTCATAAATGACCCCCATTGTTTCTGATAGAGGAGTACAATTCACTTCTAAATTCTGGAGGTGTCTCTGCAAGTTGGTACAAGTATAATTGGATTTCTCCATTGCATATTAACGGTCAGGTAGAAAGAATTAACCAGGTTCTTGAGAACTATCTATGCTTCTTTGTCTGCTCATGTGAGCTGAATTCTGCCATAACAATCACTTCAGTTAATCTACTGACACGTCTCCTTCCTTTATTGCTTATGGTCAACATCCTCAGGTGCTTGAACCTTATAAGTTATTCACTGATGTGCCAGATGTAGATGCTGCAACCAAGGACTTTTTCCAGATCTGGCAGGAGACCAAGGCTTCTCTTTTTTTGGTCCTTGATCTCCATGAATAGAAAGGCGGATAAGAGACAAAGAGATGCCCCACAATTCTGGCCCGGTGACAAGGTCTGGTTGTCTTAAAGAGGCTCTGTCACCACTTTGCAACCTATGTATTTATATACATAGGCATGTAGGTGTTGTAATCCTCTCCCCAGACATACCTTCAAATTGCAGAGCCAAGCAGCGATTCTGCCAGGAAAAGAACTTTTATAAATATGTAAATGAGGCTTCAGAGCACCGGGAGGCGTGCTCTTTCAGTCTGAGCACTGCTTCATCAACGCCCTCCCGGCTCCAAAACCCGCCCTGCAGCCTTTATCCCCGCCTCTCCTGTCTCTGATGGACAGTGCTAGACTCTTCGGTCTAGCGCTGAAATCTCGCGCCGGCGCATGCGCTGTACGCTTGCAGTGCCGAACACTGCAGGCGCGTTCAATGTATTGCAATAGGCGAGGATAAAGGCTGCAGGGTGCGTTTTGGAGCCGGGAGGGCGTTGATGAAGCAGTGCTCAGACTGAAAGAGCACGCCTCCCGGTGCGCCGAAGCCTCATTTACATATTTATAAAAGTTCTTTTCCTGGAAGAATCGCTGCTTGGCTCTGCAATTTGAAGGTATGTTTGGGGAGCGGATTACAACACCTACATGCCTATGTATATAAATACATAGGTTGCAAAGTGGTGACAGAGCCTCTTTAAAACAATATTCACTGCAAGGTGTCATCCTGCAAATCGATTTTTGAGACCTTTCGAGATTATATCTTAAGTCAATCCTGTCTGTTACAAACTCTGTCTGCCGCCATCTCTCCACATTCCGAATTCCTTTCATGTGTCTCTTCCCAGACCTCTGGCATTAAACCTGCACCTGTTGGTGCTGAACATAAGGCTACTTTCACACAACGGTTGTTTTTGCGGCCTCCGATCTGCATATTTTGCTGATAGGATGCGGAACCATTCATTTTAAAAATGCTGACAGCACACTGTGTATATCCATTCCGTAGCCCCGCAAAAAAAAAAAAAATAGAACATGTCCTATTCTTCCAGTGGATCTGCAAAAAAACGGATGCCATACGGACGTTATCCGTTTTTTTTTTTTGCGGATCTGCAATTTGCGGATCAGCAAAGCACAACGTTTGTGTGAAAGTAGCCTAAATTTGAGGTCAGCAATATATTGGATAAGAAGAAGGTCAAAAAAGACCTGAGGAGAGGTCTTGCGAGCCTGTAGAGAATATCAATGCTCCAGTCATCCTGAAGAATTTCCTGGAACAAGCAGACACTAAAAAGAAGGGGTGTATCGGGGGTACTGTCATACCAGTGGTCCATGCTTGTCATTGTCTCTTGGTGTCCCAGGCATGTGCGGACATTGCTCTACTATTCACATAAAACTTTGTTCTAACACTGTATGGAGCTCAGATGAGCGAGACTTCGCGTAATAACTATATAAATTCATTTTTACTGTAAAAAACCATTCCCCGGACTTGGGTTCGGTTTCAAGTGGCACCTTGGAACCGAACCTCAGTTCGGGAAATGTTTTTTTATACAGTAAAAATGAATTTATGAAGTTATGATGCAAAGTCTTGCGAGACTTCATGAAGTACTAACTTTGGCTCATCTGAGCCAATACATTCTAATACTGTACGGAGCGCTCGCTTTGTACAGTATTGAAACAAAGCTTTATGCAAATCGACTTTGGATGTTTCTTCTGCAGTCAATTCGCTCATCCCTACTGAATACCCGTGTACCGTACCTTATTTGTCTACCAATTTTGTTCCTTGTTGTCTACCTCGATCTTGGAACTGTGACCTGGACTACGTGCATGCTCTGCCTGCCCTGACTTTGGAATTGCTATTTGGAATATGCAAGTACTCAGCCTGCCCTGAGTAAAAAAAAAAAACAAGAGAGAAGAAGCTGGCTGGTTGTCCAAATACAGAAAAAAAATAGTTTGTAGCAGGATAGAACTTGCCAGCAATCTATATGAACTATGAAATAACAACCAAATCACAGCGACCAGTCCCTCACTGTATGATAAGCTTTCCCTAATAAAACCCTAAAATCTACCCAATTATATCTCCCTATTTTCCCTGTAGTGTGTCCCTAATACAGCTTGATTACTGGCTTGTGTCTGCTCTGCAATTGCTTATTGGCTGACGCAGCCATCAGGTCGCAAGTCAAATAAGAATGGTGTTCTATTGCATTCTCAGCAGAGGGACCTGCCAGAATTCCACCCCTGATTGGCCAATCATGCTGTCTTTCAGCCTCCAGGCAATGAGGGCAAATCCTCCCCACCTCCCTTCCAGGGTCATGTGAGCCTCTTTCTTCTTCCTTCCTGTTTTTTCTCCACCAATTTTTACAGTAAAATATCTCTGGATGGTGTTTTTGCACGTTTGTCTGAAGCAAATTGCAAAAACTTTGGAATCATTTGACATGAATTTATGTAAAATTCGTAACAAATCCAACAAAAGTGCCCCAAATTTAAAAAAAAAAAACACAGACAGACACAGAGACATACTTACCTTCCCTGGCAGCTCCCTCCTCCCGTCCAGCAGGAAGATGGTGCACAGAGTGGTAAGTTTTACCACAGTGCCACCTGCTGGATGGGAGGAATCGCTACAAAGAAGAAGCCTGAGGAGGAGGAGGTTAGTGGCCCCAGAACCGGACCCTCAATTTAGAAGGTCCGGTCCTGTGGGTACCCGGCTCTTCCCGACACCCCTGGTGGCGGTGGATGCCGAGGTAATAGATGTCAGGGTTAGTGCTGGCCATACCAGCAAGCACTAAGCCCAGTATTAGTAATCAGGGCGTTCTGTAGATAGCGGTGATTACTAAAACTGCAGTGTTGTAAAAAAAAAAAAAAAAACACACACACTTATAAAATATTTTATTGAAATAAATACTCCCCCAGACCCCTGTTTGACCATTTTATTTAAAAAATATAAAAGCTGGTCCGACGTAATACAATGAATCCGAAGTAGCCCTCAGCATTCACGATCCTGCAAAATAGAAAACAAACAAACAAACAAACACAAACCACTAACCTCCTCCTCCGGCTTCTTCTCCTCAGCAACTTAGCCTCTTCCTTACATTGTGCCCTATGCTGGTGAATGAAGAAAATTATACCTTGAATTCTTCAATGAAAAAAAAAAGTGATAGGTGACGGATCCGTCATGAACTCCATTGAAAGTCAATGGAGGACGGATCCGTTTACTATTGTGTCACACCAAACGGATCTGTCCTCCATTGACTTTCAATGGAGTTCATGACGGATCCGTCATGACCCCAATGCAAGTCAATGGGGACGGATCCGTTTACTACTGTGTCACACCAAACCGTCTTGGTGCGGGGAGGGGACTCGAGCATTGCACTCGAGTACACTCTGTGTTCGGCCAAACACCGAGCGGACCTGAGCGTAGGCATGCTCGGCCAAACAGCCAGTTCGGCCGAGCATGCTCACTCAACACAACCAATAAGGCATTGCTGCTGACAAATAAACAAAGATTGGTCCCAACAGCATTTAGGAGTATTGGTCACATATTTTTCTTTATTACATTTTCTGCTAGTATTTTATAAACTTTTGAGAAACACCTTAAGCACAATTTCTTGTGGTATAATGGTATTTTACAACTCCAACTAATATATCTACTAACAAACTGTTTTACTTGATATCTTTGTAAGGTTTGCATGGGGAGCCAGGAACCCCAGGTGTCGGAGGCATTGCTGGTCCTCCTGGGAAACCAGGGGCAATAGGAAATTAAGGAGATAAAGTAGACAAGGGAGTTGCAGGTAAGTCAACACAGAATAGTGCTGAAGATGAGGGACCCTTCAATATGCTTTGCAAGAATCCTCAAGACTGCAGAGCGTCCATATCACAAAGTTATTATGCCCAAGATGTAATGCTATTAGTGGAGAATAGCCTTGGAAGATTGCATCCAATTAGTCAGATTAACTAATCCTTTAGACTACATAATTTTAGGCTGTCTAGACAAGTGTCAAATTTATCACAGTGACTAAGGTTGGAAAAAATGTTTAGTGCATGGCTAAACACTTTTGTTTAACTTTACACCAACTATTGGTGGGCTTACTTTGTGACAAATTTATGACACAAAATGTCATATCTGAGGCCACGCCACCTTTCTGGCTAAACCACAACCTATTTCCACTGAGTCAAAACTCTTTGATGAGCTAGCTGCAGTGGAATTTTTAAAACTTGATGCACCAAATTGCAACAACAGTGTGCAAATTGTGAAATGTTGGATCAATTTACTATAATGTCTAGATTCACTACAATAGTAAATGTGGGTCAATATCTTTGTCTGAATAATATAGAATTATACAGAAAAAAAACAACAACATGTGTGTCCTTTAGAAATCTGTAGCATATGGAGATACAGTTTGATGTTACTGTCAAGGTTGGGATAAACAGACAACAGAGGAGCGTGTGCCCTGAGCTTACCCAACCCTCTGTCCCTGCCTATTGCCTCACCCACGCTAAACCGTGGGGCGACAACCACGAGGACTTCGAAATACACTGTATAAGGTGCAGGGAACAACAAACAAGACAGACAAAACACCAAATGGATAGTCAGGAAGCCGCATCAAAACCAGGAATAACAAAGTACACAATCGGAAGACGGTAGAGTAGTCAGATACAAGCCAAGGGTCAAATCAGCAGTCAGGATACACAATACAACGCAAGCAGGAATAGCAAGGAATTGCAAAAACCAGCAAGGAGCAGTGAGGAAGGTAGGTATATATGCAGGAAGAAATCCCACCCCCAGGTTCTGAATGGACCAGATTCAGAGAAGCCACTCAGCCAGCACCTGAGTATTAACCCTGAGTAGACAAACCAAACAAGAAGCTGGGCGTTGGCTCCAAAACAACCCACAGTGTGAACGTGGTTCAAGGCAAGGCGTAGGCACTAAACAGAAACACACAAAAACTCAGAAAACCAAGCAAAACATAGAACCTATGTTCTCTGATGACCAGACCTGACAGTACCCCCCCCTCCACGAGGGGCCTCCGGACCCTTAGACCCTAAGGATGGTTTAGACGGATAGTCCCGATGAAAAGATTTAACCAATCGTGGAGCATGAACATCCCTAGCAGGGACCCAGGATCTATCCTCAGGACCAAAACCCTTCCAATGAATGAGGTATTGAAGAGAGTTCCTGACCAGTCTGGAATCGACAATCCTCTCTACCTCATACTTGAGATCACCCTCCACCACAGATGGCGAGGGAGGGTCAGGGAGGGGTACCACAGGATCCACATAGCGTTTCAACAGACTCTTGTGAAACGTATTGTGGACCCGCCAGTCAGAGGGCAACGCCACCTTGAACGATACCGGATTAATAACATGAGTTACGGTAAACAGACCAATGAACCTAGGAGCCAATTTCAGAGACGGAACTTTCAACTTAAGGTTCTTAGTAGACAATAGGACCTTGTCACCCACAACAAAAGTTTCAGAGACAGTACGCCTACTTCTGGATGAATGGACCATTAAACTTTGTGCTCTTTTCAAGTTCTGCTGAACTTGCGACCACACTGTGCACAGTTGGTTAGTTATGGACTCAGCACGAGGGGTATCCGAAACTGACGATGACGAGAAGGAAAACCTGGGATGGAATCCATAATTACAGAAGAAAGGAGATGTGAGTGTGGATGAACTAGTGTGATTGTTGATGGCAAACTCTGCTAACGGAAGATATGAGACCCACAGATGTTGACAGTCAGAAACAAAAGACGAAGGTACTGTATGAGCTCTTGATTCATCCTCTCTGTCTGCCCATTAGTTTCGGGATGGAAGGCAGAGGAAAAGGACAATTTTACCTCAAGCTTAGAACAGAAAGCTTGCCAAAACTTAGCCACAAATTGTACCCCCCTGTCAGACACAAACTCATCAGGAATACCGTGGAGACGCACAATATGTTGAATAAATAGATCTGCCAATTCCTCTGCTGAAGGCAGCTTCTTTAGCGGAACAAAATGGCCCATCTTAGAGAAACGATCCACCACCACCCATATAACAGAGAACCCTTGAGAGAGTGGCAGATCGGTAAAAAAATCCATAGACACGTTAGACCAAGGCCTGTCTGGCATTGGGAGCGGGAGAAGAGGTCCCTCAGGACGTCTCCTGGGGACCTTTCCTCGCGCACAGACCTGACAAGCTAGAACAAATGCATGAACGTCAGTATTCATATGTGGCCACCAGTAGTTTCTTTTCAGTAGATCTAGTGTTCCCCGAACACCTGGATGACCTGCTAGTACGGAACAGTGTGTCTCCTCTAACACTCTCAATCGAAGGGACAAGGGAACAAACATTTTGCCTTCTGGAAGGTCTCTTGGGGCAGAATTTTGTTTGGAGCGAATTTGATCTGAGAGGTGAGAGGAGATGGCTGCCAAAACAGTACCAGCAGATAAGATGTTACCGGGTTCCGACTCAGGACCCTCAGGGATACCAAAACTCCGAGACAAGGCGTCAGCCCTGACATTCTTGGTACCAGGTCGGAAAGTGACCACAAAATTAAAACAAGAGAAAAACAATGCCCATCTAGCTTGACGGGCATTGAGACGTTTTGCATTCTCCAAGTACACAAGATTTTTGTGATCTGTGATCACTGTCACTGGGTGAAGAGCTCCTTCCAGGAAATGGCGCCACACTTCAAACGCCCATTTGATGGCAAGAAGCTCGCGATTCCCAATATCATAATTCCTTTCACAAGACGAGAATTTCTTGGAAAAGAATGCACATGGTCTGAGGTTAGTGAGAGCAGCTGACCCTTGAGATAAAACTGCCCCTACACCGACCTCAGAAGCATCTACCTCAACAAAGAATGGCTGAGAGAGATCAGGTTGAATTAACACAGGCGCAGAGGAGAATGCTTTCTTGAGTTCCTCAAACGCAGAGTACGCAGCAGGAGACCAGTTACTGGGATCAGCCCCCTTGCGGGTAAGATCCGTGAGCGGCTTGGCAATTACGGAAAAGTTCTTGATAAAATTCCTGTAATAATTGGCGAAACCAAGAAAACGTTGAAGGGATTTTAAATCCGTGGGCCGAACCCAATCCGTGATTGCCTGAACCTTACACGGACCCATCTGAACCTCGGAAGGAGTGACCACATAACCCAAGAATGAAACTTTTTGTACACAAAAAATGCATTTTTCTAGTTTAGCAAACAGAGAATGATTACGCAGACGGGATAACACTAGACGAAGATGTTTACGGTGTGAATCCAGATCAGAAGAAAATATCAGGATTAGAGATGAGCGAGTAGTGTTCGATCGAGCCGGTATTCGATCGAATACTACGCTATTCGGCATACTCGATTTCAATCGAGTATAACGGCGATGGCGCACTTAGAATTTGTTTCCCCTCCCACCTTCCCTGGCGCTCTTTTTCCACCAATCAACATGCAGGGGGGGTATGACAGGCCCGCGGAGCACGCTGGCAGCGCGAAAATAGCGTCTACATGGATTGGCTGGAAAAACCATGTGACCTAGAATATTAAAAACTCAGCTCTTCCTGCTCGTTCGCATATGCTGCGTGAACTTAGTCAGGGACAGAGGCTGGAGAAGGGACAGATAGGTTTTAGCTGTTGGACAGGCAGGAGCGTGATTAAAAGCCCTTATCAGGGCTACTATAGTGCAGTACAGTGATAGCTTTACTACAATATACAGTCTGCAGAGAACGGTTGCTGTATTCAGGGATAGCTGCTGGAGTAGGGACAGAGAGAGGCATTAGTGGTGTATTAGGTGCTCTTGCTACATACAAAACTATATTTGGCACTACTGTTCTGCGTTCTTTTTGGCTGCAAAACCCTGTTATATACCTAGTGTGTATATGCACCATCTGATCTGGCAGTATACGGCTGTGAATTTTATTTTTTTTTTTAAATATAGTTTATTTGGCTCTAGTGTTCTGGGTTCTGTGTGCCTGCAATACCCTTTTTGTATACCAGGTGTAAATACCCACCGTCTGACCTGTTAGTACACGGCTGTGTACCTAGAAATATATAAAAAAAAAGCCTTTTCATTGGCACCTGTACTTTGCGTTCTCTTGCAAAATAATTGTATATACGTAGTGTTCATACACACCGTCTGATCTGTTTGTACACGGCTGTGTACCTAGAAATATTAAAAAAAAAAAGCCTTTTCATTGGCACCTGTACTTTGCGTTCTCTTGCAAAATAATTGTATATACGTAGTGTTCATACACACCGTCTGATCTGTTTGTACACGGCTGTGTACCTAGAAATATAAAAAAAAAAAGCCTTTTCATTGGCACCTGTACTTTGCGTTCTCTTGCAAAATAATTGTATATACGTAGTGTTCATACACACCGTCTGATCTGTTTGTACACGGCTGTGTACCTAGAAATATATAAAAAAAAAAAGCCTTTTCATTGGCACCTGACTTTGCGTTCTCTTGCAAAATAATTGTATATACGTAGTGTTCATACACACCGTCTGATCTGTTTGTACACGGCTGTGTACCTAGAAATATTAAAAAAAAAAGCCTTTTCATTGGCACCTGACTTTGCGTTCTCTTGCAAAATAATTGTATATACGTAGTGTTCATACACACCGTCTGATCTGTTTGTACACGGCTGTAAAAAAAAAAAGCCTTTTCATTGGCACCTGTACTTTGCGTTCTCTTGCAAAATAATTGTATATACGTAGTGTTCATACACACCGTCTGATCTGTTTGTACACGGCTGTGTACCTAGAAATATTAAAAAAAAAAGCCTTTTCATTGGCACCTGTACTTTGCGTTCTCTTGCAAAATAATTGTATATACGTAGTGTTCATACACACCGTCTGATCTGTTTGTACACGGCTGTGTACCTAGAAATATTAAAAAAAAAAAAGCCTTTTCATTGGCACCTGTACTTTGCGTTCTCTTGTCAAAATAATTGTATATACGTAGTGTTCATACACACCGTCTGATCTGTTTGTACACGGCTGTGTACCTAGAAATATAAAAAAAAAAAGCCTTTTCATTGGCACCTGTACTTTGCGTTCTCTTGCAAAATAATTGTATATACGTAGTGTTCATACACACCGTCTGATCTGTTTGTACACGGCTGTGTACCTAGAAATATATAAAAAAAAAAAGCCTTTTCATTGGCACCTGTACTTTGCGTTCTCTTGCAAAATAATTGTATATACGTAGTGTTCATACACACCGTCTGATCTGTTTGTACACGGCTGTGTACTAGAAATATAAAAAAAAAAAAGCCTTTTCATTTGGCACCTGTACTTTGCGTTCTCTTGCAAAATAATTGTATATACGTAGTGTTCATACACACCGTCTGATCTGTTTGTACACGGCTGTGTACCTAGAAATATTAAAAAAAAAAAAGCCTTTTCATTGGCACCTGTACTTTGCGTTCTCTTGCAAAATAATTGTATATACGTAGTGTTCATACACACCGTCTGATCTGTTGTACACGGCTGTGTACCTAGAAATATAAAAAAAAAAAAGCCTTTTCATTGGCACCTGTACTTTGCGTTCTCTTGCAAAATAATTGTATATACGTAGTGTTCATACACACCGTCTGATCTGTTTGTACACGGCTGTTGTACCTAGAAATATTTAAAAAACAAGCCTTTTCATTGTCACCTGTACTTTGCGTTCTCTTGCAAAAATAATTGTATATGCGTAGTGTTCATACACACCGTCTGATCTGTTTGTACACGGCTGTGTACCTAGAAATATAAAAAAAAAATCCTTTTCATTGGCACCTGTACTTTGCGTTCTCTTGCAAAATAATTGTATATACGTAGTGTTCATACACACCGTCTGATCTGTTTGTACACGGCTGTGTACCTAGAAATATAAAAAAAAAAAAGCCTTTTCATTGGCACCTGTACTTTGCGTTCTCTTGGCAAAATAATTGTATATACGTAGTGTTCATACAACACCGTCTGATCTGTTTGTACACGGCTGGTGTACCTAGAAATATAAAAAAAAAAAGCCTTTTCATTGGCACCTGTACTTTGCGTTCTCTTGCAAAATAATTGTATATACGTAGTGTTCATACACACCGTCTGATCTGTTTGTACACGGCTGTGTACCTAGAAATATAAAAAAAAAAAAGCCTTTTCATTGGCACCTGTACTTTGCGTTCTCTTGCAAAATAATTGTATATATGTAGTGTTCATACACACCGTCTGATCTGTTAGTACACGGCTGTGTACCTAGAAATATAAAAAGAAAAGCCTTTTCATTGGCACCTGTACTTTGCGTTCTCTTGCAAAATAATTGTATATACGTAGTGTTCATACACAACGTCTGAACTGTTAGTACACGGCTGTGAAGGCAAAATATTGCTGTTGGTGGCCTTGTTGAAGCCAGTGGGGATACAATGCGTGCTGGTGAGGGTCAGCCAGGATCCCACTCATCCAGAATCCCTGCCTTTATAGGACAGTTAAGCAGGGGGCGGGTTACACCGCTGTTGAGGCCTGAGCAGGTTGAACAGGTGGTGCAATGGATAGCTGATAGCGCTTCCACACAGTTGTCCACCAGCCAGTCATCCACACAGTCTCACTCTGACCCTCCTTCCTCCACACCTGGCCAACAGAGTCATCCCACCATTGACCCCTCCCAGGAGCTCTTTTCGGGTCCTTTTTCAGATGTGCCGGAAGAATCCCAGGAGCTAGCACAGGAATTTGTTTGTAGTGATGCCCAACCACTTGAGTATTTCGCCATCTCCTGCTGATGTGGACCCTGAACCAGCATCTGTTATTCATGAGCGATGATGATGATGAGACGCAGTTGCCATCAAGGGAGGCTGTTGGAATGTCCAGTTGGGGCAGGAGGAGGAGCAGAGTGAGGAAGTGGAAGAGGAGGTGGTGGATGACGAAATGACCGACCCCACTTGGCCAGGGGTGATGTCCAGCGGGGAAAGCAGTGGAGAGGTGTGGGTCTGCGCAGCACCGAAAAAGGCAGCAAGAGGCAGAGGGATGTTCCAGAGGCAGAGGGATGTCCACAGGCAGAGGGATGTCCACAGGCAGAGGACAGTCCAGACAGAGAAGTGAGGCCACAGCCAGCACAGGGCCGAAGCTGTTCCCGGGGCAGCGGGGCGAGTTCGCGCCGAAGCTCCCCCATCGAGGCCTCGTACTTTCTGTGGTGTGGAGATTTTTTAATGTTTGTGCGGATGACAAACCTGAGCGCGGTTTGCACACTCTGCCACTCAAAACTGAGTAGGGGCTCTGAGAAGAGCAATCTGACCACCTTCAGGCCATGCGGCGGTCACTTGGAAGTCAAGCACTGGGCTGAGTGGGAGAGAGCAAACGCAATACAACCTTGCGCCCGGTCTTGCTTGAGACACTGCCTCTTCCCCTTTGTTGTGTGCTGCCACTGCGGTCCAGACCTCCAGCCAGGACACCTCCACATCTGCCTCGTGCCTCGGCTACTTTGGGGCCTTCTCCTTCAGCCTCCCCTTCCCCCGCCTCTTCGCCTGCACCTTCACACTCCTCGTCCCAACAACTGTCCATCTCGCAGGCGTTCGACCGCAGGCGGAAGTACGCCTCGAGTCACCCCAAGCCCAAGCCTTAAACTGCCACATCTCCAAACTGCTGGCCCTGGAAGATGTTGCCGTTTAGGCTTTTGTGGAGACGCAGGCCTTCCTGCGACCTGATGGCGGCTGCCGCACCTCGCTATTCCGTCCCAGCCGCCACTACTTTTCCCGGCACTAGTGCCGTCCCCGCCCTGCACCAGCATGTGTCACGTAACATCAGGCGGGCCCTAAGGTACGCAGTCAGCGCAAAGGTCCACTTGACCACCCGACTCGTGGACAACGCTTGCGGCCAGGGACGATACATCTCTTTGACGGCACACTGGGTGAATGTAGTGGAAGCTGGGGACGGCGGGTCGCAAACAGAGATGGCCTACCTACCACCCCCGCCCAAGATTGCCAGCATGGGTTCTGATAAACCTCCTCCCTCCTCATCCGCCTTAACATCGCCCTCAGCCGC
>ONZH01022849.1:0-17469 GCA_900303285.1 Rhinella marina | reverse complement strand
TGCCATTTCCTCCTCCACCTCCTCCTCCTCCTCTTACCGCCGTAGAATTGCTCCGTAAAAAAAAAAAAAAAAAAATATTTATGGCTCACCTCTTGGGCCTACACACAATTTTTAAGAGGTCTCACTCTTGGGCCTACAAACAATTTTTTTCATGGCTCACCTCTTGGGCCTACAAACAATTTTTAAGAGGTCTCACCTCTTTGGCCTCCACATAATTTTTTAAGAGGTCTCACCTCTTGGGCCTACAAACAATTTTTAAGAGGTCTCACCTCTTGGGCCTACAAACAATTTTTAAGAGGTCTCACCTCTTGGGCCTACAAACAATTTTTAAGACCTCTTGGGCTCACCTCTTGGGCTACAAACAATTTTTATTATGGCTCACCTCTTGGCCTTAATACAATTGTTTAAGACGTCTCACCTCTTTGGCCTCCACATAATTTTTAAGAGTCTCACCTCTTGGGCCTACAAACAATTTTTCTCATGGCTCACCTCTTGGGCCTACAAACAATTTTAAGAGGTCTCACCTCTTTGGCTCCACATAATTTAAAGAGGTCTCATCTCTTGGACCTACAAACAATTTTTCTCATGGCTCACCTCTTGGGCCTACAAACAATTTTTAAGAGGTCTCACCTCTTGGGCCTACAAACAATTTTTATTATGGCTCACCTCTTGGGCCCTTAATACAATTTTAAGAGGTCTCACCCTCTTTGGCCTCCACTTAATTTTTTTGAGGGCTCACCTCTTGGGCCTCCATATAATTTTTTCGAGGGCTCACCTCAAGCTAACTTTGCTGACCTCATTAAATATTTTCACAACAAGGACCTAAGAGCCCTCGATGGGAGAGCTTTGTGTGGGGGCCTGTTATAGGGAAGAGATGCGGCCCTGCGGGCTCTAGCCTGCCTTCTCCCATGAGCCTCTGGCCAGCCCACGGCCTTCTTCCTGCCTTTTGCCGGTCCTACGCATCCCTCAACATCCCCACTGCTTTACCTGCTAGACATGACACTGGGCCAGGTCGGGTCACTGACTTCGTCATACTCACCACCTCCTCTTACACTGCCTCACTTTGCTCCAACAGCCTCCCTTGCTGGCAACTGTGTCTCATCATCGTCCCTAATCATTTTACACTTTAGTGCCCGTTCCACACCACCATCAGCTAGAGATGGAGCTTGCTCCAGTGTTTTGGGCATCAGAACAAACAAAATCCTCAGATAGCTCCTGCGATTCTTGCATGGGTGGGAACACTTGGTTGATAACATTGGGGCAGGGTGGGAGGAAGGAGGGTCAGAGTGAGGTCCCTGCAGTTTCTGCAGGCTATCGACGAGACTGGACTTTGTGGACTTGACTGGGTGGTGGGACAGATTTAACAAATCTAGAAGGAGAAGGAGGGGTTTGCCGAGCTGTCTGTAAGGGTTGCGGAAATCCAGACAGAACCAAGGCCCAAAACTTGGGTGGGGGTAGCAGGTTTGCCCGTCCCCGCCTCCACAACATCACCCAGTGTGCCGTCAGGGAGATGTAGCATCCCCGGGCTCAAACCAAAGTGTTGGTGGTCCAAATGGCCTTTTGCAGTAACCGTGTTACTCCGGGCGTGGATGATGTTTTGGGACATGTGCCTGGGCAAGGCAGGGATGGCACAGAGGGAAAAATAGTGATGCGTTGATTGCTTTCCCCCTTGCCTATGCCATCTGTGGTTGTCATAGGCAACGTGATTTTAAGGGGTGCAGAATTTTATCTTCTTTTTTGTCTAGTTTGGCTTGGGGTCCATGGCAATGTAGAGGAAAGAAGGTTTCCTTGTATGGTCTCACTTTACAGAGAGGTTACATTGTCTTTGGAGTGTATTGTTGAGAGGCTGTGATAGTGGCGTAATAGTGCGACTTGGGCGCGTTATATGCACCCAGACATGCTTCCCCTGCTGTCCCAGTTGCATTCCAGCAGTGTTGGCATCCTTTTCTGAGGTTTCAGGGTGGACTTGGTGACCTCCAAGTGGTCGAATTGAGATTTCCAAGTGGCGAGCATTTTTTTCCCATAGACTTTAATGGGATTCGATATTCGGTCGAATAGTCGAATATCGCGGTCTATTCGAATCGAATTTCGAACTTTCGAATATTTCACTACTCGCTCATCTCTACCAATTATCAATTCAGAATAAAAATATTGCAAATTTTAACCTCTCGATCTCAGAAATAAAACAATATCACAGTGTAGGTGACAAAAGATATGCCAACACACACCAAATCACAAGCTCTCTGTGGGACACAGAAGAGAATAATTACTGGAACGCCACAGGAAACTAGTTCATGCATGTGGTTACTTTAACAACCTTGAAGTTAATCCTCATAAATTAATATTTCATGTACTCCATTATATAATAAGATACAATTACACAGCTTACAAAAAGTTACCCTGTTATTACCAAGAGTCACTCAAATGCTAACTCAAATATTTCATTATTCCATTTGGTATACAAAAGGACTTAAAATCTAGGAGTTTGGCATAGGCTTCTTTTTAGTTTTTTTTTTAACATTGCACAAACAAAACACACAGCCTGACTCCTGACCATGCTATGTAGTAAACCTTTGGCAGGACATCTTGGAGCAATAAACTAGTCTTGATCCTCACAATGCTCCTGGATTTCATGAGGGCTTTTGGCTGAGATGGATCCCATAAGAAGCAGAATTGCTACTGAGGTTTGGCTTGCTCTGCACTGCAAAGCAAGGTCATGGGGGAAAGAAATGAACAAAAATGGAAATAAATAATAGGTCCCGGTGAAATTATCCATATGAGGCTCTAGACACTATAACTGCCATAACTATAAATTTGTTCTGTTATATTTGTAAAGTAGACTGGGCTCAACGAAGTATAGAAACCTATGTCTAGAAACATTGCTACCAAATCATTCTGTAAAGATGAGTTATGATGGACAATAAAAAACTTTTTCACAATCTAAACTTTTCATGAATGAATGGCTATCCCTTATCATATAGCGATTTTCAATATTAGGTTTCAAGGAATAGTATCTTAGATGTAACTTTTTGTATGGATTTTAGGCCAAGGTAACTAAAAAACAGCTGAAAGGTAGGAAGACATATAGACTTTGGGGGTCATTTAGTAACTTTTTCCCGATCATGCCAGGTCTAAAAAGTTGGACGTGACGTGGGAGTGGAAGGGGACAGACGGGCAGGCCCGTCTCATTTACTATTTTTTACGCCTGGTCTCATTTGCCATATTCTACGCCTGGTCAAGGCGTACAAAATGGTCTAAATGAAGCTGTCAAGGAAGCTGTCTTACATTTAGAAGTGGAGTTGGATCTGCTAAAGTTATGTAGAGGCTGGCACCACCAGCTATCGGGGATTTTCAGACCGGTATTAAAAAAAATGACCCCCTTTATGTGTATGCGTATTTTTGAACATTATTTCACTGATCATATATAGGTATAATCCACACATTCTACCTTTGTTAATTCATTTAACCCCTCCCGACCAGCGCCGTACTAGTATGGCGCTGGCCGGGACTTTAAAGATGATAAAGTGATGGCCGCGGATGAACTGCTTTTCCCACTAGCAGACACCCATGGCTAATGTCCGCAACTGACTAACGTGCCGATAGCGGACATTTAACCCCTGACCGCGGCACTCCTTGTGGTGATCGGAGGAGCCGGAGCGTGCCTGTAGCAGCCCCTGTCATAGTAAATGACAGGAGGCTGCTGCATAGGCTTTCCTATGGAGCCCTTGCCTGTAATAGGGCTCCATAGGAAAGCAGTAAAATCATCATAGACTCCAATGTAAGTGCATTGGAGTCTATGATATAAGCAATCAAATGATTGCTTCTTATAGTTCCCTATGGGAACTATAAAAAGTGTAAAAAAAAAAATAAAGTTTAAAAAAAATAAAAAAAAGGTAAAAGTTCAAATCACCCCTCTTTCATGAACAACGAAAACGCCCATATTATATAAATAAAAAAAATATTTCCCATACGGAAAATAGTGAAACGGAAAAAAGCGTCAAAATGGCCGATTCGCCATTTTTTGTCGCTTAAAAAAAAAAAAAAATTAAAAAAAATTGATCAAAAAGTCACACACACCCCAGAGTGGTATCAATAAAAATTTCAGATCGCCCCGCAAAAAATGAGCCCCCATACAGCTCTGTACACATAAATACCAAAAATTTATGGTGGTCATGAACTGGAAAAAAAAAACAATGTCCAACTTTATAATTTTATTATCACTATCAAAATGCAAGAAAAACTATACATATTAGGTATTGCCGGATTTGTACTGACCAGTAGAATGAAAGTACTTGGTCAGTTTTAATGCACATCGAACACCGTAAATAAAAAACCCGTAAAACTGTGGCGGAATTGCGTTTTTTTTGCAATTTCACCCGATTTGGAATTTTTTCACGCTTCCCATTACACCATATGCAATATTAAATGGTGGCGTTGGAAAGTACAACTTGTCCCACAAAAAACAAGCTCTAATACAGCTATGTGAACAGAAAAATAAAAATGTTATGGCTGTATCAAGGCAAGGAGCGCAAAACAAAACCGAAAAACCTCCGGGGTAGAAAGGGTTAATGACTTACATTGTACTCCTCCTGAGTTTCACTTATTTTGCTCTAAGCCTGCAAAGCTGCAATCACATTTCTGCTGGTTGATATTGGAAACCGTTCACAGACACATAATGTGGTAGGGAGATAAAAGGAACACAGCGCTCCTAGTGTAATGTTTCAGTATAGGACAATGTGAAAGGGCTGCTCACCTTCAATGGTTGTGTGATAGGGTACAACACCAGGTATAGCATTAACAAAGCATCAGTTTAAGCGCCAAACACAGGAGTGGTTAAATCAGTATACCAATAGGATGATCTAGTATGGGGATCTCGATACCACAAAATTTTCAGCAGTAGGGAGTTGGCTTCAGAAATTTATTTGGACTATGCGTTATGGGGTGGAATGCCCCCTTTATCATATTCATAGTACTGTACATAATGCAATAAGACAATTAATTACAGATTCCCGTACAGCCCCAATTATAAATTGGCAGAATCTAGAAGGAATGGAATGGAAATGTTGGAAGTTACATGCAAAAAGTAATATTATTGTTTGAATATCGTATGTAAGAAGTCCCTCCAAAACTTCTTCAGTCACAAATAACTTTGTAGTTTCTCACTAATAAAATGTGAAAACAGAAGAAGGTACTGTATTGTGTGATTACACAAAAAGTCAGGTGAACAACTAAATATGCTGTGTACACTAAAAAAAAACATTCCAAAAGACTAACTTTTTGAGACAACCATCCATCTTTTTCAGACTAAATTTCCTGTGACCAATTGTTTTTTCCACCATATATTAACCATAATGACTGACCATCATCTTTGCAAAGACTTCCTCTATAGATGACCAGTTTTGGGTATCATCTCAAGGTGGTTTCACTGTATATGAAAAGCAAGTTAGTTTACATACAAATTGTAGAAAAAAAACAAAAACAAAAAAAAAAAACAATCATGGTTAGGTATGTACTTACTGTATGTGTATATAGGTCTGATGTGGATGGTAATGTGTAATCATACAGTGTCCATTGAAACCATGAAAGGGATTGACCACTATATCGTTAATTCTATACATGTGCTGGAAACTGCACATAAAGGCAACTAATGATAGTAGAGTGTTATTAAACCATCTGCGCCAATGTTCAATTGTTTAAATTGCTTACTCCTTGTATTTATTGTTATACAGCCCAACACTACCTATTGGAAGAGGGCTGCTGATGGAGGTTAATTTGACCATTCCCATCTATCAATAGCATTCACTGACTGATGTGGCGCATGGACAAGGGAACTAGTGCATATGCAATCTGTCAGTGGTGTTAGTCAATGAAGGCCACTGATGGACAGTTCTGGTCACCTTGCACCAGCCATTTTGGACCAGAGCGAGCCCATATAATATTCTGGGAAAGGACCCATGGACCACCATTGGTCTTTCTCAAGCCTGACAAAGGCCCGTGACAAAGTTGAAACGTTGCTACTGTTTATGTGAAGAGAATGCAAAGGATTTTTTTTTTTTCATAACATCTGGAGTGCTGTGGTCCTTTCTTAGAAAATATGTACAGAGGTACGATATTTTTTTACACCTTCAATGTATAGTTTATATATAATTATTTGGAAAGTTATCCTTGAAGTATTAAATATAGTTCATTTAAGGTTTCTACCAATTTTGTTAGGAGAATCTGAGTCAAGACTTTGTAACCTTTTTCTTCAGACTTTTGTACTGCGACCAACCACTGAAATGAGTGGCTGTTTTCATGTATACCTTCTTTACAACAGTGTTGTCAGCTGTGTGTAAAATAAACAAGAAAAAAAACACCCCAAAACTACACTGGACTGCTGATTTATGGATGGGACTTACACAAGCTCAGACTGTTTTCTGCTTGGGACATTTTGAATTTTTTAGGACTGTCTATGAAAATTATGGACAGTCCCTGTTGGCAGCTATGTGCCACTATCAAGCACAGCTTTTTTTTTAATTGCAAAGAGGATAATTATTAAAAAAAATATAGTTTGGAAATCTATTAAAACTGCACTTAAACCTTGTCTCATCAGACTCCCAACACAATCCTCCTCCCTCCACAAATAGTACACTTTTCTAGTATGGCATGGCAACCATTCAGATGAACAGAGCTGTCCTGGCTCATAGTGGGAGATCCCAATCAAGCATATTGGTGAAGAAAACCATGATGGAAGGGAGTGGTGGTGGAAGTGGAGGGATGGTTTGTCCTTATTGGCTCAAAGATTGACAGACAGCCTGGACCAGCAAATCAGGGGCAGAATTAAGGCTACTTTCACACTAGCGTTTTTAAATTCCGGTATTGAGTTCCGTCATAGGGGCTCAATATCGGAAAAAAACGTTTCAGTTTTGTCCCCATTCATTGTCAATGGGGACAAAACTAAACTGAAGACAGCGGAATGCTCCTGAAATGCTGCGGTTTGCTCTCCGGTCCAGGCATCCGCACCAAGACGGATCCGTTTGATGTGGACACTCCAGGGACGCTGGCAGCATGTCTTCACGCGCCTCCTGCGCGCAGCTATGACGTTTCCCCACTGCGCCCAGCAGAGGGCGCTGTGGGGAATCGTCATCACTGCGCGCAGGAGGCGCGTGAAGACGTTCTGCCGGCGTCCCTGGAGTATGTGAGTATGTATGTGTGTATGTATGTATGTCTGTATGTATGTCTGTATGCATGTATCTATCTCTGTAGCCGGATCCGGAATGGCCCCCCATTGAAAATCAATGGAGGACAGATCCGGATTACTGGTGTGTCCACACCAAACGGATCCGTCTTGGTGCGGATGCCTAATGTGAAAAAGCATAATAAATATGATTGTGTGGTGTGTCTTTAAACACGCTGATTGTTAACGTTGTCAACCATGCGTTTTCCCCTTAGCAATCAAGAGCTTAAATGGGTGGGGGAGGGAGAAAGACCAAAAATGCATAAAAAAATTGAAGAAGATAATGAAAAGATATTTAAAAAATCTGAATCCTAGGAGACTTCAGAATGTCATATTCCAATTTTCAGGCCAATTGGCTATTTTTCTATGTGTTAGAAATCACTCACACTCTGTCCTGCCAACAATAGATTTTACTTGCCCAAACCACCAGCACACAATACATATTGAAATAAAATGTCTTGAGACAGAGGACATCATGTTTTTGTGATCCCAAAGGCATCTGTGATGTGAATTTACAGTAATATCTACGGAAATTTATAAAATTAAAGATTGCTTTGTGTTAAATTAATATGGTAAATGAATCACGGCATGCCATTCCGAATAGGATTTATTGTTTGATGTCCTTATTTAATGAACAGAGGAGATGAAGAAAGACTGGCAAAAGAGGGGTATTATTTGGAGAAGCTTAAATAAGAATATTCTCTTTGTGCCAGAGTGCATATTTCTAGCCTACAGACCAGGCTGCCATCTAGATTTTACTTAAAGGGTTCCAGCTGGCCGAGAATACAAGCGCATCTGCTGCAGTAATAAATGGACTGCTAGCAATAGTCTAGGGCAAGAAAGCCTGCTATAGATTATCTCAGTCTTCACCTATATGTGCTATTGCTGTGAAAGAAAATTGAAAAAATATTACCTGCTATTTTGCAGGATTAGAGTTTGAATATCTGCTTATTTCCAATCATTAAAGAACAGAGAAATGGCTGAAGATGTAATATGGGATTTGATGCTTTCAATAAATAAGAAATGGTGATAGAAAACTGTAGATACAGTAACATTATAAGTTAAAATCGGGTTTGGCTTGGCTGCTTTATTTTGGCAGATTAAATAACATCTTGTAAGGGTACAAAATAGATGTTCTGTCATAGCTAGACTAAAGCATAGATCATTAGTTTTTTTTAAATGATTGGGCAATTTGGCTTTTTGTAATTGTTTCTATTGGCAAACTCAAAATGAGAAGCTAGAAAAAAATATAAAAAGACCACTGTCAGAGTCAACTTCATGAACAACTGCCAACTGATTAGCTTGTCAACAGCTAGACTTTGAATTGGACTTGGGATCTGGCTGTGTAGTAATATACATTAGCCATAACTAAAGGACCAAATTAAATGGATTTTTCCACTACAGTTAGAGGAGGCATATTGTTAGGATATTTCATTACTTACTGTTCAGTGTGGTCCAACTACAATAGTTAAACACTGTAGTTTCTTACTGTTTTCTCTGCACAGGGACTCTCCTGACAACATTCCCATTCACTTTAATAAAGCTTCATTGCAATTTATTGTATAGCCTACAGATGTAAGGAGATGCTGTTGAAGGACCTGTGGTCATATGACCAGGCTGTACAGGTCCTCAAGTCAGTGGAGCAGAGACGAGTTATACTTGTTAGGGACCCCTGACAGCCTGCTACAAGAGCTGTTTTGCGGAGAGGAAGACACCCTTCTATGAGAGCTGCACTGCAGGGAAAGAAATAACTTATCACAGAAGCTGGATCACAGAGGGAGAGATGTCCTGATAACAGATGCCTCAACAGAGATAGCAGCCCGAGCAAGTATACATGTAAAACTAATTAAGAGCACTGAACTAATCTGCAGTTCAGGCCATGGACCAGGTTTGGATCATGCTAATGGCGGCCTTGCCTCTACAGCAAAACAAACACATATATGAAAATGCATGCAAAAATAAAATGAAAAATATTAGTAACCATGACGTTATACAAAGTTATCATGGTATTCCATTTCCATTGACCACTTACTAATTATTCCTGGAAAAAAAAACAACTTTTATAACTAGCTTTAATTCCTTAAATTCCTATAACATATAAAATCCAAGAACAAGATACAAGCTCAATTATGTCTATGCTGCTGTGCTGTTATTTTCATGCATAATGAAACTATTTGTAAAAGAATAAATGTATACAAACACATTTATTTTGCTCCTGCTCCAAAAATAAGTTACACACAAGTTTATTCAAGAGAACCTTTTTATATTTGCTTTATACACAGAGCTCCACCTTTGGCTAAACGACTCCTAATAATAAATGAGGAATTGGCAGACGCACAGAATACAGTGCTCAGGGTGGCGAGCCGCGCCAAAACAGTTAAGTTAAAAATGTTTATGTACGTCTTCGTTAATGACCTCAGGAGTTCTTCTCATTTCAGCTTAAAGTAATCAGACTGGTACTGAAGCTAGAATGGCAAATAGCCAACCTAGTAAAATTAATAACACATGCTGAAGAAGTCATTTGTAACAAATTTTCCTTTTCTGAAAAAGTGGCTGCGTAAAACCACTGACAGCAGTGTCTTATTTTCTTCTCCTGAACACTTTGGATAGCTTCCAGATTTGTGGTACCATACTTGTCTTGAAGACCAAATTAATAACATACAATATTAAGCATCCACTTTGCTGCTGGTGATTTTTTTTTACAACACTCCTGATAGAGTTGAGGAGATTATAAATTAATTTAATACAATCTATAAAGGCAAACACATACAGTAGAACTAGAACCATGGCATACCTTAAATACATGCCATAGGCAAAGTAAATATGTCGTTGTGTCTGAAAAGGATACTTTTACTGTCATGTCATGCTTTTAATAGGTACAGCACAGTGAATTAGCTATAGCCTTGAGGACATTTTGAGATACTTAAAGGGTTTGCTCCATGAAAAATATTTTACAGTTTTCAAACCAGCACCTAGATCTGAATATTTTTGTAATTGCATGTATTTAAAGATTTCGCATAGCCACTGAGTTATTCAATGAAATGTATCTGTATAGCACCACCTGATGTTTTTATTTTTTTTATTTCTTTGACCTGTTCACTGAGAAGGCCGCGCATGTTCAGTTTCATCCTTCAACTGCCTAATGAGCTGTGATAGGAAATGCTGAGACACGCCCCCTGAGCTGCAGCAGAAAAGACACTCCCCTTGAGCTGTCAGCTTGTTATAAATCTAAGCAACAATGGTATAGAATAAAACAAACAGAAAAAAACAGAAAAAATAATAAAAATGTTCAAATAAAATGTTCAAATAAAAATATTCAAATAAATAAATAACAATCCCAGTTCACAAAAGTCACGTCGCAGATCCTCCAGCAAGGTGGGTTTCAAACTCACAAACCAGAAATAGGAAAGAAGGATCGCGCTGCGTTTATAAACAATTGACAGATTCCTAGACTTCTCAAAGGAAATTCGGTAGATACAATTCACATGGCCAACACATGTAAGCTGCAGGGTTGAGGTCAGCCTTATTCCAAAATACCTATCAAAAATGCAATGCACCAGATAGTGAAGGACCTTCAACACTGAACTCTCTGTTAGTTTTTTAATATACTCACAAGCGTACAAATCGTGAATACATAAAATATAAAATCTCTCAGCGTCCTCGCCTCGTGTCAGTCCCGACCCGGGTTTCGCTCCTAAAGCTTCGTCAGGGGGCTACACCTTCTTTTCGTCATCACGTATCTTTTATACCTACTTCCTCAAAGGGAGGAGAAAACTCACATATTTTTAACAATCACATAAGATAAATAAAAATGCATATAACACAGCCATACAAAACCTCATAAAAGGCATAACTCTATTTCTAAGAAGGATTATAACGCAATCTACCGTCAAGTCTGGTTTACATGTTACGTTATTAGGTGGAACCTATTTCAAAACGTCATTGTTTCTTGGATACGAGAGCACTGTTTCTTTCCTAAAGCTTGCATCCTTTTTCATAGGAGCTTTTCTTATACGGGTTTCGTCTCTTTAATAGCGATGGGCATAATTAAATAATCACAAAGGGCCAAGGGATTGTTAATTAGATATCATTTTCGGTTTAGCTTATTCAACCACGCAGGGTTTTAGGTCGAACTCAATATTCAGACCTCGGGGTTGTAGAGTGTCTAGATGGTATATCCACTCTACTTCTTTTTTATTTTTTCTAGTGACTGGATCCCCTCCTCACCAATCTTGTTGTACTTTTTTGATTGCCACAAATTTCAAAACCTTTGGGGTTTTTCTTGTGAAACTTTAAAAAATGTGAGGAGACACTATGCGTTTCCAGTCCTTTTTTAATATTCCTGATATGTTCTTGAATTCGTATTTTAAGTTTTCTCAATGTTCTCCCTACATACTGGAGGCCACACGGGCACTCCAGCATGTAGATGACTCCTGTGTGCTCGCACGTCATATTTCCTTTTATTTTAAACATCTTCTTTGTGTTAGTTGATGTAACCATTGTGGTGTTTCTATTCTTGTCTTCTTTCCCTCGATTTTTGCACGGTATACACCATCCACACCACGAAAACCTATTTGCTTTGGATTTTGCTTGATCCACTATAGCTATGAACTAGATGCGTGTTCAGATTGGGCGCTTTTTTAAAGATCACACTTGAGATAACGTTAAGAAAACTTAAAATACGAATTCAATAACATATCAGGAATATTAAAAAAGGACTGGAAACGCATAGTGTCTCCTCACATTTTTTAAAGTTTCACAAGAAAAACCCCAAAGGTTTGAAATTTGTGGCAATCAAAAAAGTACAACAAGATTGGTGAGGAGGGGATCCAGTCACTAGAAAAAATAAAAAAGAAGTAGAGTGGATATACCATCTAGACACTCTACAACCCCGAGGTCTGAATATTGAGTTCGACCTAAAACCCTGCGTGGTTGAATAAGCTAAACCGAAAATGATATCTAATTAACAATCCCTTGGCCCTTTGTGATTATTTAATTATGCCCATCGCTATTAAAGAGACGAAACCTGTATAAGAAAAGCTCCTATGAAAAAGGATGCAAGCTTTAGGAAAGAAACAGTGCTCTCGATATATGCAATAAATCTCGGCAAGGCGATTGAGTGCTTTATGTGAATGAAATCTTGGAGTAATGGCCGATAGGCTGAATACAGACCGCGTGATGTTTCGGGAGGCATCACTATGGTCCTCCTAATGAATGAACATACTGTATATAGTGGTCTAAGATTGGACACCTAGTGTCATGTGATTGAAATAGAATCTAAAGCGGGATCTTTGAATTAGAAAGCCACTTCAGTGCTAATTTATGGCAATACAGCTTTGATGCAGAATAAAAGTAGTGAGAAAATAAGGAATAAAGTATTATATCCAAGAAACAATGACGTTTTGAAATAGGTTCCACCTAATAACGTAACATGTAAACCAGACTTGACGGTAGATTGCGTTATAATCCTTCTTAGAAATAGAGTTATGCCTTTTATGAGGTTTTGTATGGCTGTGTTATACGCATTTTTATTTATCTTATGTGATTGTTAAAAATTAGAGATGAGCGAGTAGTGAAATATTCGAAATATCGAAATTCGATTCGAATAGACCGCGAAATTCGACTATTCGACCGACTATCGAATCCCATTATAGTCTATGGGAAAAAAATGCTCGCCACTTGGAAATCTCAATTCGACCACTTGGAGGTCACCAAGTCCACCCTGAATCCTCAGAAAAGGATGCCAACACTGCTGGAATGCAACTGGGACAGCAGGGGAAGCATGTCTGGGTGCATATAACGCGCCCAAGTCGCACTATTACGCCACTATCACAGCCTCTCAACAATACACTCCAAAGACAATATAACCTCTCTGTAAAGTGAGACCATACAAGGAAACCTTCTTTCCTCTACATTGCCAGGGACCCCAAGCCAAACTAGACAAAAAATAAGATGAAATTCTGCACCCCTTAAAATCACGTTGCCTATGACAACCACAGATGGCATAGGCAAAGGGGAAAGCAAATAGACCCCACCCCTAATTGTCATTGTGTGTGTGTGTGTGAGATGTGGTCAGACATGTCTTCTTTAAAATGTAAAAACAACTCAAACACATGCAGAAGCCTTAAAATGCCCAAATTGTTGGCGCTTGAGATGTCAGTGACCCGACCTGGCCCAGTGTCATGTCTAGCAGGTAAAGCAGTGGGGATGTTGAGGGATGCGTAGGACCGCAAAAGGCAGGAAGAGGCCGTGGGCTGGCCAGAGGCTCATGGAAAATTTTGTGGAGGCCCAAGAGGTGAGACCTGTTAAAAATTTTGTTTAGGCCCAAGAGGTGAGACCTTGATAAAATTTTGTGGAGGCCCAAGAGGTGAGACCTTGATAAAATTATGTGGAGGCCCAAGAGGTGAGACCTGTTAAAAATTTTGTGGAGGCCCAAGAGGTGAGACCTTGATAAAAATTTGTGGAGGCCCAAGAGGTGAGACCTTGATAAAATTTTGTGGAGGCCCAAGAGGTGAGACCTGTTAAAAATTTTGTGGAGGCCCAAGAGGTGAGACCTTGATAAAATTTTGTGGAGGCCCAAGAGGTGAGACCTTGATAAAAATTTTGTGGAGGCCCAAGAGGTGAGACCTCTTAAACATTTTGTGGAGGCCCAAGAGGTGAGACCTCTTAAAAATTTTGTGGAGGCCCAAGAGGTGAGACCATTGAGTAAAATTTTGTGGAGGCCGCAAGAGGTGAGACCTTGATAAAATTATGTGGAGGCCCAAGAGGAGAGACCTGTTAAAAATTTTGTGGAGGCCCAAGAGGTGAGACCTTGATAAAAATTTGTGGAGGCCCAAGAGGTGAGACCTGTTAAAAATTTTTGTGAGGCCCAAGAGGTGAGACCTTGATAAAATTTTGTGGAGGCCCAAGAGGTGAGACCCTTGATAAAATTTTTGTGGAGGTCCAAGAGGTGAGACCTCTTAAACATTTTGTGGAGGCCCAAGAGGTGAGACCTGTTAAAAATTATGTGGAGGCCCAAGAGGTGAGACTCTTAAACATTTTGTGGAGGGCCCAAGAGGTGAGACCTCTTAAACATTTTTGTGGAGGTCCAAGAGGTGAGACCTCTTAAACATTTTGTGGAGGCCCAAGAGGTGAGACCTCTTAAACATTTTGTGGAGGCCCAAGAGGTGAGACCTCTTAAACATTTTGTGGAGGCCCAAGAGGTGAGACCTCTTAAACATTTTGTGGAGGCCCAAAGAGGTTGAGACCTTAAAATTTTGTGGAGGCCCAAGAGGTGAGACCTTGATAAAATTTTGTGGAGGCCCAAGAGGTGAGACCTTGATAAAATTATGTGGAGGCCCAAGAGGTGAGACCTGTTAAAAATTTTTGTGGAGGCCAAGAGGTGAGACCTTGATAAAAATTTGTGGAGGCCCAAGAGGTGAGACCTTGATAAAATTTGTGGAGGCCCAAGAGGTGAGACCTGTTAAAAATTTTGTGGAGGCCCAAGAGGTGAGACCTTGATAAAATTTTGTGGAGGCCCAAGAGGTGAGACCTTGATAAAATTTTGTGGAGGCCCAAAGAGGTGAGACCTCTTAAAATTTTGAGGCCAAGAGGTGAGACCTTAAAATTTGTGGAGGCCCAAGAGGTGAGACCTGTTAAAAATTATGTGGATGCCAAGAGGTGAGACCTCTTAAACATTTTGTGGAGGCCCAAAGAGGTGAGACCTCTTAAACATTTTGTGGAGGTCCAAGAGGTGAGACCTCTTAAACATTTTGTGGAGGCCCAAGAGGTGAGACCTCTTAAACATTTTGTGGAGGCCCAAGAGGTGAGACCTCTTAAAAATTTGTGGAGGCCAAGAGGTGAGACCCTTGATAAAATTTTGTGGAGGCCCAAGAGGTGAGACCTCTTAAACATTTTGGTGGAGGCCCAAGAGGTGAGACCTGTTAAAATTTTGTGGAGGCCCAAGAGGTGAGACCTCTTAAACATTTTGTGGAGGCCCAAGAGGTGAGACCTCTTAAACATTTTGTGGAGGCCCAAGAGGTGAGACCTTGATAAAATTTTGTGGAGGCCCAAGAGGTGAGACCTCTTAAACATTTTGTGGAGGCCCCAAGAGGTGAGACCTCTTAAACATTTTGTGGAGGCCCAAGAGGTGAGACCTCTTAAACATTTTGTGGAGGCCCAAGAGGTGAGACCTCTTAAAATTGGGCCAGGTGACTTAATTTGTGGAGGGCCCAGAGGTGAGACCTCTTAAATTTTGTGGAGGCCCAAGAGGTGAGACCTCTTAAAATTTTGTGGAGGCCCAAGAGGTGAGACCTCTTAAAATTTTGGAGGCCAAGAGGTGAGACCTCTTAAAATTTTGTGGAGGCCCAAGAGGTGAGACCTCTTAAAAAATTATGTGGAGGCCCAAGAGGTGAGACCTCTTAAAAATTATGTGGAGGCCCAAAGAGGTGAGACCTCTTAAAAATTTTGTGGAGGCCCAAGAGGTGAGACCTCTTAAAATTTTGTGGAGGCCCAAGAGGTGAGACCTCTTAAAAATTATGTGGAGGCCCAAGAGGTGAGACCTCTTAAAAATTATGTGGAGGCCCAAGAGGTGAGACCTCTTAAAAAATTTTGTGGAGGCCCAAGAGGTGAGACCTCTTAAAAATTATGTGGAGGCCCAAGAGGTGAGACCTCTTAAAAATTTATGTGGAGGCCCAAGAGGTGAGACCTCTTAAAAAATTATGTGGAGGCCCAAGAGGTGAGACCTCTTAAAAATTTTGTGGAGGCCAAAGAGGTGAGACCTCTTAAAAATTTTGTGGAGGCCCAAGAGGTGAGACCTCTTAAAAATTTTGTGGAGGCCCAAGAGGTGAGACCTCTTAAAAATTATGTGGAGGCCCAAGAGGTGAGACCTCTTAAAAATTTTTGTGGAGGCCCAAGAGGTGAGACCTCTTAAAAATTTTGTGGAGGCCCAAGAGGTGAGACCTCTTAAAAATTTTGTGGAGGCCCAAGAGGTGAGACCTCTTAAAAATTATGTGGAGGCCCAAGAGGTGAGACCTCTTAAAAATTTTGTGGAGGCCCAAGAGGTGAGCCATAAATATATAAATTTTTTTATTTACGGAGCAATTCTACGGCGGTTAAGGAGGAGGAGGAGGAGGTGGAGGAGGAAATGGCACTTCATACAGATGGCACTTCACTTTTGGCTGCTTTCCACTGTTGGAGAAGCAAAGTCCGGGTCAATCCACTTGCTGTTCATTTTGATTAGCGTCAGCCTGTCGGCACTGTCGGTTGACAGGCGGCTGCGCTTATCGGTTATAATGCCCCCGGCTGCGCTGAACACCCTTTCTGATAGCACGCTGGCGGCAGGGCAGGCAAGCACCTCCAAGGCGTACAGGGACAGTTCCAGCCACGTGTCCAACTTGGAGACCCAGTAAGTGTAGGACGCCGAGGGATCGGGGAGGACAGGGGTACGGTCTGCCAGGTACTCCCGCAACATCCGCCGATACTTGTCCCTCCTGCTGATAGCGGGCCCCGCAGTGATGGAAGTTGCACGAGGGGGTGCCATGAACGTGTCCCACACCTTGGAGAGTGTTCCCCTGGTGGCTGTGGGCCTGATCGATGTTGTGGGACTCTGGGAGACCCTCTCCTCTCTGCCGCCAGCGATGGTGGGTGGGAAAATCTCCATCATGTTCTGCACGAGTTCCCTCTGGTATTCCAGCAATCGATTCGTCCTCTCCTCTACCGGAATAAAAGAGGAGACGTTATCTTTATACCGGGGGTCCAGGAGTGCGAAGACCCAGTACAGTTTGTTCTCCACTATCCGGACAACACGTGTGTCCCGGGAAAAGCAGCCCAGCATGAAGTCAGCCATGTGTGCCAGACTCTGAATAGGCATGACGTCACTGCCCCCACCAGAAGGATCACTTGCCATTTCCTCCTCTTCCTCTTCCGCCTCCTCTCCGCCCCATCCGCGCTGAACCAATGGGACGCACACAGCCTGACTGCTACCCTCGCCGCCAGCATCCTCCTCCTCTTCCACAGCCACCTCCACGTCGTCCTCCTCCTCATCCTCCTCCTCCTGCAACTGCCACCGTGAAGCAGACAAAAGTGTGGTCTGACTGTGTAGCTCCGTTGCGTCTCCTCCTACCCCCGTCTCCTCTGCGTGCAATGCGTTCTCCCTTATTGCGATGAGCGATTCTTTAAGGACGCATAGGAGCGGGATGGTTACGCTCACTATAGCGTCCTCGCTGCTGACCTTCTTGGTGGACTCCTCAAAGATACGCAGTACATCGCATATG